>JAABKK020017563.1:6586-19830 GCA_011634745.2 Catotricha subobsoleta
GTCCCCCCCCCCCCCTAGTTACGTAACAGAATATCCAAATTTTTAAATTATTGAAGTAATAATGATGTTATGTAACATCGACAAATACTCCCCCCCCACCCCAGCATAACTCGGCTTAACACTTTAACAAACCCCCTCTCCCCATTAGAGCGTTACGTAATATATGAACAGCGCCTTATAGCAGTCATTTTCCACATTTACTAATAATTTCATTCTTGTCCGAATAATAAAGTAAGTCACTGTATATAACCATACAAATATACCATCAAGCATGTGAGATAAATTTACATCTGTTGCACAAGATTATTTCGAATATTTGTGGTCTGTCAAATATTTGTATAGTCGCTTTTTGGTTTATGTTACTCGGATCTATGAATATTGAATATGTTATAAATATTATATAAATCTTTTCGAAGCAATATCTGAAGATGTAACATAATTGTTTCGAAAACGTTTGTATAAAATTTATGAAATAGAAATAGAATATAGAGTTGTTAAGTTAGTCCGACATCTAGCGGCCACATTCATTATTTATACCTCTGAGTTTAGAAAAACTCGACCATTTTTCTATAAATCACACTATAAATGTAATTCGATTTTTTACAAGTCCTATGAAAAAATGTGAAATAAAAACTAATCTCAGAGGTATTTTAACAACTCTATAGATAGAAGGACATTATTAACAGTTGAAATCGTATGCGAGCTGATTGGAAAAATGTGGGCAAAACGTTGTTGTTGATTGTATCATTACGTGTGTGTAATGATACAATCAACGACAACGTTTTACCCACATTTTTCAAATCAGCTCGCATACGATAATTTGTACTGAGAAACTGTTATAATGTCCTTCTATCTATATTCTATTTCTATTATTTTTGAATATGGACATCGCAACGATAAGACATTTGTTTGTTTTTTGTTTGATTTAATTTACTGATGTTGTTTTTCCGTCCAACAATAATTATAGTACACGTAAATATGTAAGTTTTTTCATAATTTGAACTAATTCTTGTATTCTATATTTGCTTAAAACTCAATTTTTATAAAATGAAATTGTAACAAAAAATTAGGTATTAAAGTTATTTTATTCTCAGGAATAACTGTCGGATATTTGTCATTATTGTCCCAATAGACGCAGAATTTTGTGCTTGTGAAATGATATGTTTTGATGTGATTGTGATCTGTTCATTTAGTCTTGAAAAATAATATTTCTTTTCAACATTTTTCATTAAATTGGGTCGAACGATCGTAAAACGAAATAGTTCAAAACCAAAATATATTATTATTTTGAGGAGAAAAAAATTCTTTGTCTTTAAGTATATTGACTATTAAAACTGGATTCAAAAAGCAAAAACAAGAAATCAATTATCAAAAAGTAAAATTTACCAATGAAATAATTTGTGTTTATTGCTTTTTTCACATGCCATTTAGTTATATATTTTAGTTTTTTTACATATTAAGAATTCATTTACAATAAACAACTAAATTTTACATATAAATTTAATTCTATCTTAAATAAGATAATTTACTATATATATGTATTAGGGTGGATCGACTTTTTCAGAACTGCCGGTACCATATATTGTTTTCTGAGTTGCATTTTGTCTCAAGATTACCGTGGTTGAAAAAAAGACCATGTGGTTAAAAAAAAAGCCATGAGGTTAAAAAAAAAGCCATGTGGTCTTTTTTTGGTGTTTTTTTTGGTGTTTTTTTTTAACCATGTGGTTTTACCTTATGGCTGAGGCAAGCACCTCGAAAATCGCAATAAAAAAAAAATAAAAAAATATGACGGTAATCTTGAGACAAAATGCAACTCAGAAAACAATGGTACCGGCAGTTCTGAAAAAGTCGATCCACCCTAATATGTATGTACATATATTGTATAAATGTATATATAGTCTGTTCCATATAATTAGAGCAGCAGTTTTTTTATTTTTTTGAATTTCCTAACAACAATGGTCATTGGCACAATATTTATATGAATTAGTGACCTTAAAGTGAAACACAGTATAATGAAATTAATAACCAGATAATTACATTTTTAAGAAACACTCTAGTAAAGTAACCGATTTATGTGACATCAAGTGAAAAAATGTATCCTTTTCTCCATTACGAAACGCTCTTGGCAGGGGATGAGGTTTGGTGAAGTGTTACGCTTCATATAAAAGAGAAAAAAAAACTTCATAAGAAAAATGTTATGATGGGGAGGGGGGTCTAAACCAGACCAAAATCGCGTTACGTAATATATGAACAGCGCCATACTTTTTTTCAATTACATAAGCAAAATCTTTTCTTCTCAAAGGTAAAACATCGGGAAATAACCGAAAATACACTTCATACCGGACATCACTGAAATGCCATAAATGTTTATAAATAAAATGAAGTAAAACAAGCTGCCAATGGATTAATACACGACTTCATTTTTGTAACGAAAAAAAAATCTGCGTCTTTTGGTATATCGACCATCAATATCAACCCACTCAATCCCAAGATCTAGAAAAAGGTGGTAAAAAAAACAAAAAATAAAAATGCACGAAAACAATATTTGATTTTTTTCAAATTTTTTTTTCAACATGAAGTAAACTTAAGCGGTTACTAAATACCTTTCATTTACATTGTGTCGAGAATAAATAGTATCTGTAATAATTAGTGGAAAAAGCACATCTGATTTAGTTTTGATTTTCGGCATATTATCAGGAAACATATATTGTTCAAAGTTTTTCGTTTCCATGTACTTCCAATTGCTATTGATGCCCCCAAAATATAAACATTGTATTGATCATTAATTGAATGGACACTTCTCTCATTGTATTTTCTTATCACTGAGAACAAATATGGTTTTATATCTACGGTCCAATTCAAATTGCCAATAAAAATACTTTGATGGATTTCAAAACAAATAAAATTAATAAATTATGCTCTGATATCTGCTTCTTCTAATGCGTGAAATACTGGGATTGCTCAGCATTTTCTTTCAAATTCGTATTCCCATTTTGAGAACTGTGAAAATAAATAGCGAAATTGTAGTAAAGTCTATTTATACAGAATTACTTTTCTGCTGATGCTAGGTGGCAGAATAATGGAATCGCAGCCAACCTAACTCGACCAATTAACCAGTCACCATTAAATTAGAACACCAGAACGGTAGACCAATCATCAAAATCCGTCCAGCCAATTCTTAAAAAAAAAGAAAAAAAAAACACGATCCCTATACGTCATTTTTTTCAAAAATGTAAGGATTCGGATCTGAAAATTCGACTCTAAATTTCAGACCCGCTTTATAGAGTTTGGTTCTAATTAAATAAAATTATAGATTTGGTAATAAAGGTTTGGTTCTTGTAAAAATGTTTCAGGATTCGGTTCTGAGGTCAATAATCCATGGATTCTTGAAGTTGAATTAAATCCAAATCTCTACATGAGAATACAAAATGTTTCCATTTTTAAAACTTAACATAAATTTCTGTTCATTATTTTTTATTTATCAATTTATCATTTTTTTAAACAATTTTCTTTGTCATTTTTAAGAGATAGGTACAGTTCAGCCAACGAGTCATGACCATAACATGGCGTCAACTGCACATATTTTTCTCCTTTTTTCCCCTCAAAGTCTATTGTTTATACGATGCGCAGAAAAAGACGAATTTCGTGATTCATGACTCGTTGGCCGCACTGTACTTTTAATAAATTATTGGGGTTGCCTTTAATTGTTTTTAATTAATAGAAATACTAAATTTGATGAAAACGATGTTGAATTGATTTAAGAACTTTTAAGTTAAGAAAAGCTTAGGTGATCTGTTAATTCGAAAAATTGCCTCCAAGATTCTTTCATTCTCGATGAATCATTTGATTTTTGTAACCGATACTTTATTTTTGTTTTTTTCGATTTTTGGTAACTAATATTTTTATTTTACACTATTCAAAAGTTTAATATTAATTAAAAAGTGTTGGAAACTTTTTTTACATGTAGTTAAGTATATACTGAATTCTGATACTATTTCAATATCATTATTAAATTTGTCTGCCCTAGAATATTATTTGAATAATACGAGTCATATTTATAAAAAAAAAAATGTTAAATAAGAAAATTAATGAATTTCTTTAAATGTATCAAATCTTCAGTAGACCTTTTCAAATTTATACGGAAGAACGTCATCAAAAAAAAAATAAATAAAAATATTCAAAATAAATTACGTTGAGTTTTTATTCATAATTTTCCAAATTTGATTTATGTGGAAAAATTTAAAGGGAATTAAATTTGAAATCAGCGAAGAACTGAAAAGTTTTATCGATTTTGTCAGCCATCTCCGTTCGCTGCTATTGTAAGGTTTTTCAGATTTTGCGCGCTGTAAATCCGCTGCCCTTATACAAACAAATACTTGTACTGATAGCGTTAGTTTCTCTTTGAACGTTCAACGGTGTAACCGATATTTTATCAGAAAGCACAACGGCTGGATGTTTCTTCCAACTATTATAACATATATTCATATTGGTGGTGCATTATATTAAAAAAAAAGGGGCACTAAACTATGTAATTGTATGTACGGCAAAAATATTATTACCTAACAATAAAGAAATGTAGTGTGTACATTTAGTAAAGAAAAAAATCGTTCTATTCATCACCCAAGAAAGGGTGGTGGTTATAATAATTGAGTGTGAAAAAAATTTAATATTGAAAAGCGGGAGTGAAGAAAAAAAAACAAGGAAAAAATCCTTAGTTTATAAGTTATTATATAGTAAAGACTGAAAGGAGACTGGGTTAAGAAGAGGAATTCTTAGTGTGTGTGAGTGAATTGGTGAGTATTCTATTTGTATACGTGTTAAATTAACCACAACAATCTCTAAAGAACTACACTGGTACATACATTTTTTTTACATGCTCACCGATAAAAATTGATAAAATTATTAGTCTAATAAACATTAAAAAATATATACATATATGTAAATATATATATACTTACCTATTATATGAAAATAATTTATTAGTAAATATATTTTTTTTTTGTTTTATTTCTCATCCGTGTACGAAAATAGGGGTGAATCGAAAGGGCATGATATACTATATTTGTTACATAATAAACCAATGTTTCATTTTTATGCAGGGAAATAATTTGGTTTTATTGAAATAGCTTTATCACACCAATTTCAAATTAAAAATATAATAAATAGTAAAATTCCAATGCATAAATTTATTTAATAAGCAATTTAACATAAAATTCAAAATCTATAGTTTCTGTTTAAATTCATTGTTTAATATTTATATTATATATATAGGTACAATGCATAATTTTTTCCATCACCCAACCACCAGCCATCATACCCAAAAATAGTGTAATTTTTTTTTTCTTCCTATATGCAGTTTGAAATGAAAGCTTGAATAAAGGAAGTATGCAGAAGCATATAATAAATATGAATACAAAAAAAGAAAAAAGAAAAATAAAAAAAATGAACAAAAATTGAAGCAATAGAAAGGAGGGAAGTTCGAAATCGTATTTCCGTTTTAAGGATAACTTTTAAAAGTAAACATATAAATAATAGAATAAATATGCTAGATATATAAATCCGTACATACGTTCTTTTAAAACAAATAGTAGAACAAAAGTAAAAAGACAGATTTTAATCTTTATAGAATGTTTTTTTATTCTATTTGTTTTTTGTTTTTGCAAAATAACACCATTTCGTATGATATTTAATAATAATACGCTTTGGCGGGATAATAAATTTATGTCTTTTTGTCTAGCGGAATATTTTTTTGCTATTGACTAAAAACTTTCTAAATGAGACTTGCCTGGATTAAAAAAAGATTAAAACATAAATATTGCGGTAATGTAATTGCCGATATACTTCTTTCTACCTACATATACAATAGGAATAAACATCCAAACGGACTTTAAATTGTAAAAACTATAAAATAGTGATGGCAAAATCATGATTTTTGTTTTACTTTTTTTGCTTTCTTTTTTACTTTAGTGAATTCGTTGCCAAGTATTGTAGATAATTGAATAAATAATATTATTTGCAGTTCCACTTACGAAACAAACAACTAGAAATAATAAAACACACATCAATTTGCCGACATTAAATTCTAAATTGTCAAATTATTTCCACTAATAAAAAAAAAAAAATAAGGAAATATTATTTTTAATTCTATGAACCTTTTTTTTATAAAATTAAAGTATTTCTTTTCCAGGTTTATTCATTTTTAAATAACCCATAAAATTGATTTTAAATGCCTGACTACTTACTAGTCAGACATATAGCGCTGAGTTATGCTGAAATATAATGCTGGTAAATATTTCTACGAAAATTGAAAAGAAAAAAAAAACAAAAAAAAAGTAAGAAGATAAAGTTAACGAAATTATTATTTTCTTTTTATGAATTATTAAAATTCTGTTCTCTTTTATTTAAGACAAATGTCATCTTTTCAATTACTTATTATTTTATTTGATTATTAGCATTTATTTATAAGCATATATATTTTACTTGTTTGGCAACATCCCAAGCGTATTCCCCTAATCATTTATGATTGTAGAATATATAATAAACAGAAAAATTTGAAATCAGTCGTAAACCTAATGGACATAATGACCAATATGATATTATTGCAATGCTTTGAAGAGCCAAAAGATACGAAAAATTATCATTGATGATCATTTTTATTATTTGAAGAAAGATGAAAATAAAAAAAATCAAAAAAAAAAGGGGGCTTTTCATATTTGAACAGTACCCGCTTATTTGTCGTCTACATTTATTATCCCATTGGGAAATGATGACACACTGCTAGCGTATCTCAATTCAAATATATTTGGACAGGACACTGACTTACGCTTAAATTATTTAATTGTTTATTTGTATTTTATGCTTTCTATTTGAAAATTTTTGTATTCTTGTATTCTTGTATTTTTGTACATATGGATGATATCCCTCTGGACATTACAATATTTTTTTTTTTTATCTTATTCCTATTTATATTCGATAATATTTACTTCGTTAAGCATCACGTGATAATATTTTTTTTCTCTTGATATAAGGAGACAGAGACATATTTAATACCAATATAAAATTGTATAAAACTAATTCTTTTTTGTTGTTCCCTATGGATTCAACTTCATTGTGTTGTGTGCTGTGTAGCATGGCTATATTATATAAGATAATACATATTATTATTATTATTTTTTTTTTGCGTGTTTACTGTGTTCTGTGCATGCCTTGCCTTCCCTGTCTTATCGATCACGTTCGTTTTTTTCTTCCTTTTCTTTTTTTTTTTTCTTTTTGTAAACTGGATGTATTATAGTATCAATTCGTATTGAATACAAAATACTATTCGTTTCTATCTCTACAGTTTACAAAAATTTTGTATATTAATATAGGTAGAGGATATAATCTCCCTGCCTGAGTATACCTCCGATTCGATCTACTAGGATTATATACACAGGGGACGGTGAAACATTGGTTTGTTTTACATTTTCATCTTAGTGCCGAAACAGGACACTTTTTTTTCTAGATATTACTTTATTATTACTTATTGCTTTATGTTTGATATATTTTGATTTCTAGATATTATTGTTTTGTGTGATGATGATATATAATATGTTTTTTTTTCTATTGTCTTGTTTTTTTTTCTTTGCATTATCTAGCTCACCTTATACTAAGTTTAATATACTTAGTTGCCCTCAGGGGTACTTTATTTATAATCAAAACGGGATAGTTCATCTTCATACAGAAAAAAAGAAATGGTCAACAATATTCTGTTTGTATTACAAATGGATTTTCAGTCCTTTCCATTTTATTTCTGCTTGTATGCATTTTTTTTGACTATGACAAAGAACGGAACAAATATGCTATATTTTATATACAAAAAAAAAAAAATAATAATAATAAATAAATAAAGTAAAGCTTATAGGTTTACTTTATTCATACATTTATCTTTGTTTAAATTTTTTTAACTCATGGCAACGGTTGGTTATGACCAGAAGAAATTTACTTTAAGTAAATTCAAGTACCTGTAAAGCCGTACTATTAAGCTTTCCTTTTTCTATTTTTCTTCTTCTTCTTTTTTTTGATCTCAGTTTGGCATTATCGGCTTCCATTTTATCGCAATAATTTTTTTTTATACCAAATCTTTATTTAGATTTATTTCCGCATTAACTAGAAAGACGTTTTCATAATTCGTGAAGTATACGTGATTTTTGTATTTTGATTTGTTTTGTTCGGTATATTTAATCATAAACTGTGTCGCAAGTAAGCACGAATTTGATAAAAAAAAAAAACATGGTTTTTGTAATTCAATGTGTACTTACGTATTATAGTGTACACTAAATAAAAATAAAAAAATTAAATTTAAAATAAAAATTAAAATTAAAATTAAATTAAATTTAATAATGAAACCTTTAATCTATTCACCATTTACACTCACCTCGTTGAAAAGGATAATACTTTAGTCTGAGTAAAATCGGTATTTTATTTCGTGTTCCCTCTTGTAATTAACTTACATAAGTTTTTAACGCCGTAGAAATTATTGAGACACAATTTACTTCGGAAATAAATACCAGTTTTAAATCCAAATACGAATATTTCAGTTAAAGATTACAGTAAGCCTACTCTAATTCGAACTAATCATTTCAAGGAGGGTACTTGAAACACTACGTGTCCCGTAGTATAGCTCATGCTCTGAGTACCACTTAGAGACAATTTCTGTCCTATAGGCATAGGTGCACATGCTTCTGATTTCAGGGAGGGGTACATTTAAAAAATTAAGATAGGGTATATTTTTTTTTTTTTTCATCGACAAAAGTTACGAAAAAAAGAAAACGGTCTTCAACTTTCAACAACCATCAACGATTGCAAAACGGTCTCAAAATAAAAATGGGCAAGCAAAAAAAAAAAACCGGTCTTCAGTCCTCAAATACCGCGGAAAAAACCGCGGTGAGTGCAAATCGTATTTTGGAAATCGACATAGGGTAATTCTCTGAAATCAAAGTACGGTAATTTTTCCAAACCTAAAAAGATACTATTTTGTTCAAAATCGAGGTAGGGTAGTTCTCAGAAACTTAAAAAACATACACAAAACCTGAAAAAAAATGCTATTTTTGGCAAAATCGACAGAGGGTAAGATTTTTTTCAAATCTCAGGGGGGGTAACACCCACCCCTCCCCCCACTGTGCATGTATGCCTGTAGAACTTCTTTGTCCTATAGAAGTTTAAACGATGTAAAATCTATCCAATTGAACAGAATAGTTCTACTAGAGAGACCGAATTCGTTTAGAGAGGTGGTATTTACATACCTACTACATTTAATTCTTGTCTTATAGAAAACCAAATAATTGCATATATCTAAAAGGGAACCGGACTCAATTTTTCCTAATATTTCGTCGTTTAAAATGTCTAATAAATTTATTGGGAATAGACGTTAACGATTATATTACATAAGTTCTATTTGTGCATCAAAGTCGAATGGTATAACACTCTAAACTTAGGTTTCCACTTGATTTGTTTTTGTGTTTATCTTTATGCGTCTTTATACAAAACAAATACTTGTCAGTTCATTTGTATTTCATTGTATGTTTTTTGTTTGATGACGTATAAAAAAAACATAGAACCAAAGGTAATACTGAATCGACGATTTTTAGTATGAGGAAAATAACATTTTAATGATGCATTGAATCGCGGTTTTCCACATTACCATTCCATCAATAATTTTATTTTAGTTCATAATATAATAAAAATCTGGTAAAAATACCACTTACGATTCTAAATTGCAGAATATAAGTTAATATATCTTCTATGCTTGCTTATCGTTGATCCATTTTAAGAAAAAATAAAAATAAAATAAAAATATTCAAATTTAATTTCAAGCTTACACAGTTTTTTGTTTCTCTCCTTTTTCAATTCAAATGAAATTAATTACAATTATTTAAATCACATATAAAAGTATCCGTTACAACGATAAATAATTAATATATGCGTGTAAAATATTTATTATCCAATTCCATAACAGTTTAAGTATATCTGAGCATAAATATTGTTAATACAAATTAATAGCTAAAGGTAAAAGTATTTAATATTATAATAAATACATGTGCCCGTCCTCAATGTCAGCACGCCTGTCAACAATTACTTTGCAAAATAGAAAACCGAAAAACCACATAAAATTAAACGAAAGAAAATGAATAAAAACTCATTTCTGACATCCAACAGTTTCATATCTATCGGTTGAAATTTATTCACCGGAAGCTTTTTAACAGTGTTAAATTTAATAATAATAAATTCAATGTGCAGTCGCCAGAAATTCGAGGGACTTTCACTGGTAGATACCCAAATTTCCATTATATTCTGATTATCATTCTTTGCTGTATGATTTGCATATTTTCCTGAGAAAAATGTTATAACTTCCATTTAAAAACAGAATTCAATATATTTATATATATATACTTATATATATAGTCACCGTAATGTTTTATCATATTATAATATAGATTTTAGGTTGGTCTATGGCTGTGGCTGTCGCCGTGGCTATTGCCTGTAAGTTATATAAATGTACATTGAATTCTGTTTCAAACGTTTTATAACTTAAATCAAAAATATTAATTTTTTATTAAATAATTATATCAACATTCTATTTTCCCTCTTTTTCTTTTTTCTGCCCTGCCAGCGTTTTTTTTTTTTTTTTTTTATTCTTTTTAAGTATATTAATATCTAACCAAATCATGCTTATGTATCTTAAGTTCTAAGTATAATAAAATGTTATGAGAAAAGATGTCAGGCAATTTTTGGTATAATTTACTACACAATTAAAAGTCAATTTGTACTAAAATACAATTATATGATGGTTATAAATAGCGCCGTGTAATAAAGGAGACACCTACCTAACCGGTAATTATAAAAAATGAAAATGATAACGTATCATCATATATAGTCATTTATAAACCAATAGCAATAAATAACAAACGTAAAAATCTTTTATATAAGATATATAACGTATTTGCTATGCTAGAAATCTTATTTGGCTATTTTGTATTATTATCAAATTTATTTTTAGTTGGCTTCATTCGAGGGGTAGGACACAGATTAAATTCAGACTTATAGTTTTTTTTTGACACTTTTAAATGAATATCAGAAAATTTAAAGACCTTTAGCCCCTGATTCAAAAATTATTTTAAATTTGAAACGAATACCAAACTTTTTCAAGGAATTTAAAATGAAACTAACTTGGTGGCCTTTCAATCCAACTAGTTTCTTAGCCCTCGGCTTTATTTTTTAAAAATTTCAACATTTTTCATACAATTTTTTATTTTTTGGTCACATAATTTATTTTCGAAATGGTAGGATATCAGCAAACGAATATATTCAAATGAAAATTGTGCGAAAAGCATTTACATAAGAATCTACTATTTGCTTTTCGCACGATATTTATACGATTTCATTCTTATTAGAAATTGAGAGAAGCTGACTGTTAAGGGTGGTCAAAAAAAAAAAAAAAAATATTTTCAGGGCCATGTATTGAAAAAGTGGAAAAATAACCTCAAAAGTTTAAGGGAAAGGGGGAAGATTAAAAATATTATTTTTCCGCTTATTTTAATACAGTACAGAACCTTGAAAATAAAACATTTTCTGTTTTTCGACCACCCCTGACTGTACGAACGAGACAATACAAAAAGTGCCGCAAAAGTTTTTTTTTGTATTTTTTGGAATTGAGTGGACAGATAGAGCCCAAAACATAGATATTTATTTTCAACCCAATAAAATTCTGCGACTTTTGGTAGGGCGACGACCGATGCCCAATACTTTAATATTCTTAGCAAAATGAAGCAGTGTATGAATCCTTTAGTAGCCTCTTTCTTGTTGTTCATCTATTTTCAAGCTTATTATGTATTTAACTAAGTCAAGTAGATTGATTGCTTAGCTCTTATGAGAATAAATAAATAAAAATAGAAGTATTACAGGAAATATGACTCATAGTAATAATATTTTATTCGATCAGCGAATGAAAAACCATGTTGTCAGAATATTCTTTATTTATCGTTTAAAAATATATAAAAGATTTTAAAATATATTTATTAATATATCAAACATTTTGCTGTATTTAATACATACATACACTCTTCTTAGTATTGGCGCATCACTTTTCTATTTACGACTATTTTATGACGTCACTCGAGTTAAATTTCTAACCAATAAAATTAATGCTTTTCTTTTTTAATATTAAAAAGGAAAAAGGATTAATTTTTATATCGATAATTCAAACTAAAAATAAACTTATCGCATAGATTCTATAACGTCTTGCTTTGAAACTATTTAAGTTCCATTGGTTTAGTCTCTACAATGGAAATTTACTGGCGACATTTATGTTCACAGAAATAATAAAAAGACATTTAGTTATTTTAATTTTATTTAATAGCATAATAAAGAAAAAATTAAATCATTTATTAGGAAATTTAAATTATGTTGCATAAGGTCAATACTACACGTTATAGTTAATTGCAATTTTTTTGTTTTTTCTACAATTTGGTAGAACTTGGCTGAAATGAATATAGCCAGATCTATTCATTTAATTTATTTTTCTAAAATTTATTTTCAACTGCTATTAACTAACGTGTAGTATAGACCTAAGAAAACAATATCAAAAAAGGTTACTAACCTATTCGAGTAAAGCAAGCATTTAAATTTGCGTTTGTCAAATTTTTATATTATGAGCACAGTTTTCTCGTCATAATAATTTCTATTAAATTTTCCATTCAGACAAACATCGACTGTAAAAACAAAATAATCCCATACCTACTAAAATGAAAATTTAACTAACGCTAGCTTACCACAAACGAAATAATGTAGCGATATTTTCCAGTTTTATGTATCGTATTGTGTCGCTTTGTGTGGCTTCGCTAGCAAAATAAAAACAAAATCTATCGTACAAATGCTTTTATCAATATAGTGAATATAGCTTCCGAAAGTATTCCATAGTGAATATAAGTGATTTGATTGTAGATTTGCAAACCGATTGAGATTGCGGTATATGGGATTGGTTAATTAGTTAGTTACCTTTTATTTTATGGTCTCTAGTCTCTTTATCTTCCACTGTAAAAATATTTATTTAAATTTCAATATTTTATAGTCAACTCTCTTATACTTTATAAATTTTATTAAATTGAATTATTGGTTTTAAATTGTTTATTTCACAAAAATCACTTAACTAATCAACATTAATTCTAATGTGTGGAAGGTTTTTATAGTGTTCATATATTTCCCCTTAT
>JAABKK020017574.1:0-14211 GCA_011634745.2 Catotricha subobsoleta
AAAAACTACATAAAAATACAAATGAATTTGACATTCATGAAATTTACAAACTTCAGCACGGCCATTGTAGTTTGCATGTTACGAAATTTTTTTCCAGAAAACGACTAACGAAATTTCTTAAGCAAATTTTGTATGGATTTCGCAAACATTTCGCAAACTGAATACTGGGCTTAAGTACATATTTTTTATAATAATTTAAATTATTTTCAAAATTTCCATGGAGAAAACATTGGTTATATTTTTCTTTTTTTTATAATATAAACTCATCGACTTTTTTTTTTTCAATTCGAGGATTTTCTCGTAAATCTGTTTACCGACCTGGTAACACTGGTTTAGAATGAGAGATTATTCACTTACACATATTATACATTCACTGCGACAGTGGTAGCTTTTAGCCATCGTAACGTAATCACGTACAATGAATATATACTTAAGCGCGAGTGTGTGTATATGTATTGAAATTATTATTATTTAGTTCGTGGTCGTGTCGATCGTGTGGCGTACAAATTTCTGTGAAGTGCTGTAAAAAATTACATATTTTTCACAATATTGCATTGTGAAATCATTTGTTTGGCAACAAATCTCTTCTTTCTCGGTAAATACATAAAATAAATTTAATATTATTTGCATTTGATAGCTTAGAAATGAAATTATTGCCACTAAACATTTACATAATTTGTTTACAATCATGCAAAATGTCATTGTTAGGTTAGAAAAAATATATGTTCTAATTTTTTTTCTAATTGATTTCGATTATCATATATTTTAAGAATGTGGTTAAAATGCCGTCAACATCGAGACCAAGAAGTTTTACTGGATCGAGTGGTTCACTCCGATCCGCACCCAATACACCCATGTCTGAGCGACAACAAATGGCTTTACTGATGCAAATGACATCTTCATCAAATCAAGCAGGTGTGACTGAAATGAATTTATTAAAAATGTTGAATGTCTTAGTTGAATAATTTCACTATTTCTTTTTGTCCAGATTTGAGCCCGGGAGGACATGGGCCAGCACGTTCTAGAGATCGTAATGAACGAGGTGAAACTGCTATGCATGTGGCTGCAATTAAAGGGGATCAAGATGGTATAAAGAAATTAATTGAACAGGGAATGAGTCCTAATGTTGCTGATTTTGCTGGTAAATATTTCAATTCATCGATTTAACAAAAAGAACATATAATTATAATTTGTTATTTACAGGTTGGACACCATTACATGAAGCTTGTAATCATGGACATTATAGTGTTGCATTGACATTAGTTAAAGCTGGTGCAAATGTAAATGCTCGTGGTCTAGATGATGATACTCCATTACACGATGCTGCCATTGTGGGACAATTGAAACTGGTTAAAATGCTAGTTGAACGGGGTGCTGACCCATGTTTTAAGAATCGAAAAGGCAAGACACCATGCGATGTAGCAGCTTCTGCTGTTTATAATTTTCTTATAACTGCAAGGGGTAAGTGTGATAATGTTTTATTAATTATAATAAATGGAGTTATTCCCGCCGTTTGACTAAAATCGTTCAAATGTTAACCTCAAACCTGTGGCGTAAATACGAAGCAATTTTATAAATCTCGAGGGAAACTGCGACAAACGTACGACTCATACATTGGAATGTTTTCTACGCATACATTATACGAGGCTTGTGTTTGTTGAATGAACTGGTATATCAAGGGTCGATACAATATTATTTTGGTTCATTCACAATTTTATATAACAAACGATTAAATGGATTTCAACATTGACAACAAATTTATATAATATGATTTCCAGATATCATATTTGCAATAAAAAAAACAAACTCAAACTCAACGAACCTTTCACATTTCCTACCCATTTATATCAAAGATTTTATTAACATTCTTATGATCTTTTTACAAACACCATAATTATTACTAGTAACTGCTATTGATACCTTCATCTTAGGTTTCACCTACTTTAATTTTTGCTTGTATTTTTAAAAAAAAATCCTTCATTTAAAACTTAAAACACAAACAAAACACGAAATATGTAAAAATAAGTTTAATACTTTGCTATTGTGAATGATACCATTTTGTAATGGAACGGCCATGAAATTATATATTATAATAAACACACATATCTGAATATTCCTGTCGGTAGGTAAAAATGTGTTGGTGTAAGGTTGCTAATTATCTTTATAGCCGCAATCAATGAGTGAGTGGCTTTCAATGGTTGGTCTAAATATGACCGTATTTATTTACAAATTCTATAGTCAAATAGTAATTAAAATATATTTATTATAAATGAATAGATATTATAAATCAAGTGCAAATGTGTAAATATCGTATGTGTAAAAAAAAATAATAGTTCTAAATTGTGCTCATCTAGGGCTGGGTTTTAAATTCATGTGTTCACATTTTAAAATTTTATGGTGGCGATGATGTGTGATGTGTGTTGTTTTCTTAGTGTGCACGTAAATTTTGTATATTTGCATTTGTGTATTAAAAATGCATACGTCATAAAATTCAACTACTTCGTAAACACGTAACTGTAGTGTTTGTGCGCGGTATTATGATTGTATTATTAAATGTTTCTTCTTCTTTTTCTTGATATTAAAATATAAATTGGTGAATTGAGTAAACAAGTGTAAATCAATTTTGTATTGAAACATTTTCGCATAATACTTATATATATATATTTTTTTTTTGCGGATCATATCAAATTTTTTTTTCCCTATTATTTTAATATTGTTAATGAAGAATCGTCAAAATATAGAAATAATTATAAATCAAAAATTATTGTTGAAAATCACATCACAAGCATGACTTTTCCACACAACAATACGTATGAATCTGATACAAAAGGTTGACTATTCCTTTATCGTTATTTTATATACGAACAGAAAGTGAAACATTTTTTGCAGTGGTATTGGAATCGGCATCGAGTAGTATATTATATCTGTATGAATACAGAATCTAAACCGATTAAAATTTACTAGCCTCAGTCTCAAACAATATTACGATTTATTGTGAATAATCCATATAAGTATATTTATTAAATTCGATTTTCATTTATGAAATTCATAAAATTCTAATTAAATTGATTTTTATTTCGTTATTCAGTACATAACGAATTCGATTCTGCATTAGTTTCGAAAGAATTTTCCGTTAAATTTTCAAAAAACATTCGGATAAATATTGGGCTTATGTAATATGACGGCTAAGAATCTTTTCTGTGCAAACTTGTGTGGGTGAATTTTTTCTTCATTTAACGCACACCGCATACAGGCGATCTCTTTTAGACATTTTTAGTTAGTTAGACACACGACTTGGAACCGCTTTACGGATAGATCATTTTGTCTGTCGTGCTGGATTACGTTATTTTGTCTTATTATCTTCGTACACCAATTCATAATATACATAATTATAAATACTAAAATATACATATTTACACAAGAATAAATAAATGGATACTTACTTGTGTATGCATCGACAATTTCACAATATTTGTATATATGCGTATAGAAATAATATTATTGGTGGTAATAAATTGTGTTTGGCGAGTCGCCGGATTTAACAGAATCCAAAATTATTTCAATAATTATTAAGATTAGAATAATTATTTCTATATTTTTATATAATCATATTAACACAAATAAAAATAAAGAAAAAGGAAACAATTGAAATTTATTAAAACATAAATATAATGTAACTTTTGTTTCATAGGTAAATAAAATTTATTTAACAACACAGAGAAAAAAAAAAGTGCTCTACATTTTTGTATAATAATCGAATATAAATGTAATTAAAATGAATATTAATCGTTTAAATAATACTACTGAATAAGTATGACGTGTTAACATTGTGTATAATAATTATAATGGATGATGATGATTGAACTATATAAATAATAGCGCAAAAGTTCTGCATAGTAAATAATCTATACAATATTATTTTTATTATTATTATTTTTTTGTAAGTTTTTGTATAGTGTAACAAACGGCGGAATAAATAGTGCTGTGTGAATTTTCTCTTAAATAATGACGATTTTAAATAAAAATAATCTATTAATGAAGTATTATCAAATGAGATTTACTATCAATTGTTAGCGAAAATAAGAAAAAAAAAAAAAAAAAAAATAAGAATTCTGAACACCTATATCATGTTATAGTTTTTTTTGTTTTAGTTTTTTTTTTTTTTTTTTTTAAACCAATATAATTTTTTTAATAAATCGTATTTTATGCGACCTTGTGTGATCCGTACTAAATATTGTGTTCGATGAATGTAAAATACAATGTATGTGCGGGTATGGCGCGCTGTGTGAATAAAAGAAACAGTAATAAATATTATTGTCGGTGGTATTAATTAAATACGTTGTTTTTGAGACAGAGAGATGGCCTGTGTTAGCTTGTTTCTTCATTTTGAATACATTCAAATAGTTTAAACGACACATCAAAACTTTCGCCTCTTTCTTATCAAACTATAAAAGTTTTTTTTTGTTTTTCTTTTTTTTTTTTTTTGCTATTTTGATTTATTTATATGAGGAAATAGAAAATTGTAAGAAAAAGATCTCTGTGTTTTATGGTTTATTTATTATTATAATTTTTTGTTTTGTAAATAAAAATCAATTAAACAAAAATTCAGCAAAAAATTTTAATGATGCAGCGACGTACTCCATCATCTCAACAAAATAAAGGTACATATATTTTTTGTGACATAAATTGTAATACAAAAATTATAATTTAGTAACGAGAACAAATGAAAAAGAAAATATATTTTAAAAAAAAAATGAAAAGAAAAAGAAAAAAGACAAGACACCATAAATTTATTATCAAAGTAAAGAAGATATTATGCTAATAAAAAGCTGAAAAATAAAGATATACAATGTACATATATGTCATATATTCGCAAATTTGCCATAAAAAATATTATGTGAATGCGCAATATCGCATTATTGTTATAAGTGTAAAATGTGTATACAGCACATAACACACAATTCATAATATGACACACATAGCAGAGATAGTAGTAATATAGACGAAATTATTTAAAGCAAAAAGACATATTTTTGTTTTAGTGCATGTAGCAAAAAATAGGAGGTGTTTATTTATCTATAAAAAAAAATAAAATAATAATAATATAGAAATATATATATAAATACAATAATAAGTATTGCATATTATTACTTGTGTTTATTACCCACATATTGTAAATGTTTTTCTATTGAACGATTACAAAATTCATAAGTTCACGATGAAAATAAGGTTATGTTATAATATACCTCATTTATTTATAATCAAATCAAAAATACGTCAAATATTCTTATCAAATTTGTTTGTTTGTTTGTTGTTTTTTTTTTTTAATGTGTTACATTATTACAAAACTAATAATTTTCTTCTTCTTCTTTTTTTTTTTCGTCTTCTAAACTGAACATATATGCATATTGTTGTTGTTGTTCCTATTTTACTATATATAAGACGGGACAAATTATTTATAGATATACATAATTACATATATAGACATATAGTCAATATGGTCTAAAAGCAGTAAATGACCTCTCTTTCTGCGTGTAAAATATAATATACTGACAACCATAGTTCATATTCATATTCATATTCATATTCATTTTATTTCATTATTATATAAATGTATTGTGAGAAATTTCATTGTTTTCACGTTACATTCAATCTAAACATTTACTTATACATATATATTATAAATAATATATAAAATAGTAAAATATATATGCTACTGCTACACATTTATAATGAAAAATCGTGTGTATAGTGTAACTACTTCAAACAGAAACATCTAGCCTACCTATTCACAGTTTTATCTTCTATACACACAATCAAATACAATACATAAGCACATTCTATTGAATACAATATTGGTAAATATGTAGTTGATTTTATATGTTCAAAATGAAACACAAGCTCTAGTGTGTCCTTTAAAAATGTATTGACAGTGGTAGATAACCTAACGTCAATCGCATCCACCTGTGACGAATACCGATAGGTTTCACAATAAAAAAAAAAATATAATGTCTGGGTTCTGGTCACTTTTACTGATTTAATTGAAAAAAATTGACAAGAAAAATTATTTCAATTGATGACAAATGATTAACAAAATAAAAGGAAAAATAAAGAAATTTTTTGAAAAATTGCCAATCACCACCACCATTATGAATTCAGTTAAAATTACGAATTAGTTTGTTAAGACTCAAAAATGTTTTCATTTCAAATTTTTTACCGCTACGGTTGGTGTAGTATTTGTATGCGTGCAACTGTATGGATGATGTGATGATGAGAAAAACATTATCAGAGATATACGAACACGATCTCCACATTCATCATAATATTCAATTATTTATGATTTCATTAATAAATTAATAATAATTATATATGTTCGAAATTATGTGTGTGATTTTGAATGATCTTTAATTCCCTTAAATTATAATCTTTCATTTGCAACAAGTACACAATACATATTCATGTACTACACGAACACAACACAAATATTCTACAGCAATGTTAAATTTTCTTACAATGTTGTGTATCAATGGTTTTTTTTCTTCCTTCCTTTGCTTTGCTTCTTTAGATTTCTGTGCACTGTGTTGTGCATGCATAGCTATTAATAAATTATTTTATTATTTTAAAATGTTTATGGGCACCATTATTACTCTCTCAAGATGTTTATTATATAAATTGCTTTTAAAATGTAAACAATTTCTTATTGCAAATGATATTAAAAATAAATATATTCATATTTGATGTGTATACGAGAATATTTATATGCATACCTACAAAAAACTCGGCGAATTTATTTGTTTAAAAATAAATTATAAAAATCTATTTAATATACTTTTACTGAACGCACCATTGATGATTCATATATAAAAAAAATTAAAAAATAACTTATACTTCTCGAAATTGAAAGCAAGTAAACTAATTCTTCGTAAAACAGCAAACAAACAGTAATTCGAATATGCTTTTCTTTTTAACATAAATCGTTCATCCATCAATGACAGTCCATACCAATTTTCATTTAAATAATCAAAAATATTATTGAGATGTTTAACATTTGTATCTATTAGTTATAAAAATCATTTTAAATAATTAATTATGAACGATACAGTTCCAAATAATAAAAAAAATAATAATAATAGGCTTTTCAATTAACTGAATCGTAATGCCTTTTGTACTCAAATGAGAACTTTTTTATAATTTATGTACATCTGTTTATGGTATCTAAATTTAGCATATCGGTCATTATCATTAAATTGAGAATAGGTTAACCCACATTTAAATTTTTTTTCGGGAGACACAAAAACTTATTACTCTTGCTATGTTAATGCATGAAAATTTGTTTTCAAATTATCGGCAAAATGGTGTTTAATGACAAAATATTGGACATTTCTGTTTCTAGGTCAACGTAGGATGCATCATTAAATAATTTTCGAAAAAAATGTGGATTTACCTATTTTCAATTAAGCCATCGATATAGGAAGTCATTAAAAAAATCAAATG
Source organism: Catotricha subobsoleta (assembly GCA_011634745.2). Taxonomy (NCBI): domain Eukaryota; kingdom Metazoa; phylum Arthropoda; class Insecta; order Diptera; family Cecidomyiidae; genus Catotricha; species Catotricha subobsoleta. The sequence continues at coordinate 7,495 of JAABKK020017574.1, forward strand.
AAAAAGAATATATTTTCAATTATTATTTGAAACAATAATTACTTAGAATGATGATTGACGATCGACGATTCATTAAATTTTAGATTCTATGAAACAAGTAGTTCTATGGTGAAAATTAGTCTATGAATAGAATGTTTGTCGCTTATTATTATAATCAATCTATGAGTCAATCTATGTATTTGATTAGGTCACATATTTACGTTGAATCACAATGCGTATATTTATTATTTTTTTTAACAGCTGGGTCGTACGTCGTACCTATAGTTTTCTTTTTTTTCTTTTTGAACTTTCAGAATTCGCTATTCATATAATTGGTAATACTATGATTATTTCATATTAAATTTAGAATATTAGATAAATATCTACATAAATAAATGAAATTCGTAATATTCGCAATCAACTTATATCTACTACAGAATAATAGACAAATACAGATTCTGTTGTGCTTATGTTTTGTTTCATCGTGTATTGAACGATAATATAATCTAAGATGTTCGTTATCTTTTAAAAAAAAAAAAAAATGGTAAAGCTATCCAATCGTATTTCCATTTATTTTGTGGTTACCTCCAATTTTTCTTTTTAATAATCGAAAGCTGACTTATCTATAATTCTGAAAAAATGTAGTATATGTAAGAGTATTTGAAAAAAGAAAAAGAAATAAGGTTATCAACTGATAAATCAGATAACATTGTATATCACAATATTATAAATTTTTCGGAAATATAAGAAAAGGCAAAAAAAAAAAAAACCAAGAAAAGAAAAACGAAAACAATTAATTATCCTTTGGTTTCATTAAATTTGAAAACAAAATAATTTCGTTTTTCTCACGTTGCTGTAGTTTCAGTTAGGCGCACGTAATCCTATGATGAAAGATTTTTTGTTTTACATATAAATTACAACACCATTGACAACCTTCCTACCTACACTTCATTTTTATATAAATAGAAAAATAAGATATGCACAATGTGTAGCGCAAGGATCACATTTGCTATTAATTGCAATAATCAATACTAACAAAATTTGTTAGCAAATTAGAGATAAATTTAATTAAAATAGTCTTATCAAATACATCTCTATTTAATCTACGTAAATATTGTAAATTAAATATTGTCTTATAAATAAATGTTAAATTTCCAAATACAAACAATTAAAAAAAAATTAATTTAAAAAACAAAAAACACAAATTTGAAATTATCAAATTCTAAGCATTTGCTCTTTTCATTGAATTAATTTGATGTTATTCTATCTTTTTTTTTTTTGTAATTTACAAACTTAATTATGTATATTTTGGTGGTTTTTAAGAATTGAATAAAGCAATCGTAAATTTTCTGTACTTTCATCATAGTTTTTGGCAGCTCTATTTGATAAAATATGATTTTTCATTATGTTGTCGTTGCGATAAACCGACACACACACACACACATACAAAATAAAAAAAATTAAATACTGATAACAATTTTAATCATAGTTATTTTATTACTCAGTCATCAACATCATCATTCATCGCCACTTGTTTAATATCAGCAATTTTCGGGATCGAGTCAAGCATAACAATATTAATTTATGCCATTGCGTTTGTTATTATTCACGTTCTAGTATTTTTGTTGATTTATCGGTTAACGCTAATTTAAATTTAAAATTATTAATGATTAAATATGTATATTATTTCATTTAAACGTTATTGCTATAATTTTATACAAAGTTTTTTTTTTTCTTTTTAACAATATGAAAACATTATAAGTAAGTAAGTAAGTATATGATGAAAATAATTTTCCACAAATCGACTCCATAAATCTGTGGTATAATTTTACACACTACATATTCCACTGAAAACGAAATCATCTCATAGTATAATTATCCTCTTAATTTTACTACGAAGATATCAAACAAACGTAAAACACTCACATCATACACAATAATGTGGATAATAATAATAAGTGAATAATCGGTCGCCAAACGATGCTTTCAGTTCGGTTTTTCTGCTTGCCTATTTTCTTTCTCATCTCATCTTGTTCTTTTTTGATAATATTGTTCGTATGATTTTCAATCAACTTATTTTTGATATCAAATTTTTCTACACTGACAATTTGAGCATGTTTACTTTATTCATAAATTTTAATGACAAGTTTCATTTGATTTTTATAAATGGCGGAGTTTTTTTTTTATAATATTGACGGGGAAAATGTCGACATAATATTTAAAGAAAAGAAAAAAAAAAACTAAACTAATACAATAAATATATGTTTAAGGAATTACAACATAAGAAACGCGAAATTATGATGTTGCAAACAAAGACTGAAAATGTGCTTACTTCTTAAATGTTATTAATTTTTTTGTTTATTTCATATCCTTTTATCGAGATAGCATAGAATAGTAATTGTTACATATTCTTATTCATATGTATGACACAATTCAATAGATGCTTACGCTATCAACAATGGAACGTTCATTTGTTATTGTATTAGGCATTAGCTGAAATGTAATCAAAATTAGTATTTTATGTAAAAGTAGAATGAAATTCATATCACGTGAAATGTCATCACGCTTATACCCACCATCACTTGACAACGCAATCAGATTGTGAAATCTAAAAAATAAAATTAAAAAAACGTTTTATTTTGTTTAAATTTATGAAAACGAAACAAATCAACGCTTCACACGTCTACGTCAAATATTCTTACTCACCGCAGATTATAATGTATACATAATACATAATACATACCCGTTCACCAGTTCATCCATATCATATCATATTGTTTTTGACACACATATACCTTTCATGCATTTCAGTCAGTGGTGTACTGGCAATTATTTTTGGCAAGTTTTAGAAGCTATAACTTCTGAACGAAGTTTTAAATTAAAAAACATAGAAATCTTCATACTCGTCCGAATTTGAGATCTAACAATTGAACACAAAAAATTGTTCAAATATCGAAAGTTATATTTTATATTTGTGCACAATCACTAGATCTTCAATTCAGGTGCTGATAAAGTGTTTTTCGTTTTTTTCTTATTTATGACTTCGTTCAGACGTTGTATAGCTTCTCAAACTTGCCCAAAATAAATGCCAGTACACCACTGATCCATTTTATACCAACGAGCAAAATAAGAAGAATATAAATAAACAAATCTTTATTTCAAAAATGTTATAAAATTATAATATACATCAGTCAGTACCGCAGTTACTTACTTGTAGATGTTTTCTTTGATTTTATTGATTTTTATACTACATATATAAATTACATATTTTTGAACAAATGAAAAAAGAATAAAAAATATTGGTTTCATCATCATGCGCAAAAAAACACAACAAAAGTGAACATTTAAAAAAAAAATAGATTTCTTTTTTCTTTTTTTTTTGTTATAGATATGTATTAATAATACTGACTGACGCCTATCGTCAAATCAATCCATAATAATGTCATTGTTACTATAGACACTACCACTTATAAATCCTCTATAGACGTTTGGTAGATATAATTAATAAATATCTGTATCACCTTCAAGAATTCGTATAAAAGAGATTTTTTTTATGCTGATTCCTCATTATTTTATCTTTATTTGAATCAAATATAAATCATATTTTCTTTCATTTGAATTATAGAAGGAAATATTTTATTATCATTTCTTACTAAACTTATACTTAACAATATTGCATATTATTATTTTTTTTTTTTTCGAAAATGTTTACATAGCAAAATGGAAAATTATGGTTTAGTCATTTTTTTTTTGATAACATTAATCTATGGAAATTGAACCTGCATAATAAATTTTATTTCTCATGTTTTTGTTTCTGTGGTTTCTAACTGTGCAAATTGGTAATAGATATTTGAGGTTTCCTGTCTGAATTCAAACAAACTTTCGAAAAATTGAATATATGTAATTTCAAAATACGTTGAGTTCACAAACGGATTGTATATGAATTTACTTCTGTTTAATTCTCTCTTAAAAATCAAATAATATTCAGTTTTATGTGTTCACAAATATTTTTCAAATTTAAATTATTTATAAAACTCTATTTGGAAAAATATTAAAATTAAAATGTCTCAAGCCATTTTATCACGAGAATTTAAATCAATTCCATCTCTATCGCACATATAAATTAATCAGGTATGTGAGTAATCTTAATCAACACTATAATTATTCATGTTATCAATTTAATTGTCATCGGAGAGGCCACATATTTTTAAAGTATAATAAGACGTCTAAGATCCGTATATAAAAAATATAGAAGACATTTGTGTTGTTTAAATTATCAAATTGAAGGACAATATATTGAAAATATCATGAAAAATTTGAGTGACAATATGAGTCTCCAGAAATGACTTGCTCTTAAGCTTAATTTGTGTCAACAACACAAATAAAAAATAAAACATCAATCACTTAAAACAAATAAAAGAAGAAAAAAAATCAAAGAAATTATTAGTGTTATAGTATGAATAACATTGACTTAATAATTTTATACACCATAATTAGAATTCATACAATTAAGAGAATTGCTAGTTTTAAATAACATCGATCAAACAAGACTGAACAATATTAATTGCGGTTGTTGATGGATACATCGACTCTAATCACAAATGCTTACAATTTAACATATATATTTCATATGTCTGATTATTGTAGCACACAGTGACCAACAATATTAATGGCATTTTATTGTTTAATTTAATGTTACATTGTTAGTTTCCACAAAGGAAATGTTACATTATCTGATTTTTTGATTGCTCCATTTAAGCAATACATAAGTTAATGTTTTATTTAAGTTCATCATATGAAAATGAAGTATCAAAAAGTAAATAAATAAAAACAAATTAAAACAAAAGTTCTCGATTCATCTTTCGAATGCCTAATTTGTAAATAATGTCTATGCTCCCTTAAATATTGCACATTTACATATCAAAATACAAATGAACTACTTATATATATATTTATATTTTTTTTTTCTATAATTTTAATATATAATATAAACCTGCTATGGATGCTACAGCTCGTATTATGAGGCATGAAACACTTTTTGTATATTCTTCTCTTTCGCACTTACAGAGTTTAGCTGTGATGCGCGCACAGTACAACCATATGTATGTAGTCATGCTTCATAATACGAACTGTAATTGGATATGAGATTTTGCTTAAAAATATTTTTGTTTTTGTATTTTTAAAATATTCTTGAGATTCTAGAAATAATATGTTTCCACTTTCCACTACAAAATACCTGCAAATATTTTTAAAATTTGATAAATTCGACCAAAATCGATTAATTTGACATTTATCCATTTTCAATATTTGTTAACAAAATTTCTGTATGAAAAACTTCCATTCTTTTCTATCCATTGTAAATGTACGAGTGAGATATACAAAGATAATTTTTTTCAATTCTATAACAATATACCATAAAATAATTCGGATTTTATTCAACAACTTTGAAAATTAATAAGAAATATTTGTACGCAATTTGAAGGGTTGGTCTGGTCTAGTGGAAACATATTTCTATAAAATTACGTAGAACACTTGAAAAATATAAAATAAAAAATAAAAAATACTTAAAAAAAATCACATACCCAATTCGGCCAATTGCGTTAAATCTTTTTTGAAAATAAAATAATATATAAAACTATAGTTATATTATCCACGATAAAAATATTTGCTAGTTTTCTGGATATATTCATGATCATAACTGAAAGTAATTTATTTATTTTTTAAAAATATTTATAATATATAGTAAAGCATCTCTTTGCTATATCGAAAATATAAATAGAAATTAAAGTTGAAAACAAATATAAAGTAGAATTACACGAGTTAACAAGTATACACGTACACCTACTTTATGTTATTCGAGTGTCGAATTTATATTTAATTATAAAAAATGTCTTTGTTGTCTTAGGTGTTCAACCGAAAAAAAAAAAAAAAACAAATTAAATATGTTCATGAATATATATATATATATTTATAATTTTTTACTCATTTTGTTATTCCTCGGTAAGGCGATTAAAGTATAATATCATTTACTGATAACAACGAAAAAAAAAAAAAAGAATGTTTGCCAGAAATAATCATTTAAGAGGATATATTTGGCGCGTGGGACGGACCACTGACATTTCAAAGGTTTTTTTTTTGCAAATTTCGAAAGTCATCCGTATTTGATAGAATATTCTAATATAATTTTAATTAATAGGTTATTCTAATATAATAAAAATAAATTTATATTTTTAAGTATCAATTATCTAACGAGACGTTTTTAATGGTTTTTTATTTACCTATTTCCAATTTTATGAACATTTTTTTTATAATATTTTTATAATAAATCAAATTTTCTTTATAAAAATTTTCTTTTAAAAAATGCCTTGTCATTAAAATTTCAATTTTAAAGACTAAAAAACACTGCCTTGCAGCACACATAGTGAGGTTAAGTTAACTATTTATAACATTCATTTGCATTTATTTGCGCTGTCTGCAGGAATATTAAATACAAATAGAATTATTATACATATGTATGGTACACTAGCTAGGGAACGTTCGTAAACCACGTAACCTTCTGATCGAAAAATGCTTAGTTATGACATAATGCGCAAGTTCTACACATTTTTTTTCTAATAATCCTACCTTGTAGTTATTGTAAGTAGCATGCATTTATTTAGGGAGTCTATTCCATATAAAGAGACCAACGGTGTTATGCATGGTTGTCTATAATCATTAATCATAAACGATATACCTAAC
>JAABKK020017585.1:0-16347 GCA_011634745.2 Catotricha subobsoleta
ATTGAAAAGTTAGGAACAGTTCTAAATAAGAAATGGGGAACACAACGCACAGTATTTCGGATTATGAATATTATAAATGCTAAATATATGAATTAACAGAAATTTTAATGTTTTAGTTTCTTTAGTGGTCTCAGAAGCATTTGCCCATTGGTTAATTGTAATGCCTAATTCGCATGATTAATAATTAGTGTGGCAGTACTTTCTATGTAGCCAAAGACATGTTTAAATACTTGTGAATATTCTCACAGCACTATTTTCAGTTATGACTTTGGTTAGTAGACGTGAACTTATTTGTAGAAATTCGACAAATTTCCAATCACATTTAAGGTTGAATCATATACAAAGCAAAACCTTACGTACGTAAAATGCATATAAAGAAAAATATGGCCCGCACAAAAAAAAATCCTAACGATATAATTTTTGTTTAAATTATTATTTTCCTATTGAATATTCCCGATATCTTCCATAACTATTTTTATTTAAAGGGTAAACTAACTAAATATGGATATATATCATTTACCAGTGATCTGTTTAGACCTTCACATACCTACTTGTCTATTATTTAAATATACAGGTATCCAACGTACCGTACGTACATATCGTTCGTTAAATTTGTAACTCGATTTATATCTTTATAGACTTTAGATAAAGAAATATTATTATATGTTTATAAATGTTGAATGTGTGTTTAAATAAATACAAAGTTTCTCTTATTATTTTATTATTATAACTATTATTATTATTGCTGGGTTTAGTAACCGTTTTCTATAGATATAGTTGTGTGCCTACACATCAAAGTTTATTTCTTTGTACAACAACAACAACCACAAATGTTAAGGAAAATAAAAAAGAGAAGAAAAAAATTTAAATAAATAAAAGTAACAAATCTTTTTGAATTATTTGACGTAAGAATTGAAACTTAAATACGAAATGCGCATCAAATGGAAAAATCGTAGGACTGAAATTATATGTAAGTATTACTTCTTACTTTGTATTAAAAAAAAAAATCGAATTGAAATTGAATTAAAAAAAAAAGATGAATATCTGCACCACCTTCATTACCATTACAATATGTTATTTACAATTATTATAGCTATTTGCAAATAAGATTATCGGAATATCGATGCATATATTTAATAATAATGAAGAAAATAAAAATAATCGAGCCACAACTGACAATCAATTGAATATTTTATTATCATAAATTAATAAGCCATATATTCAATTCAAAAGCGATAACTAGGAAAATAAACACTTTAAAAACGATATCAATTCGATTAAAAGAGGTAAATTTCACATAAAATCGGACGCGCCAAATCAAAATAATTACTGGTATTTCAGTATTATTCTTTTTTTTCCTGTTTTCGTTTTCGTTTTCAATATTGTATGTAAAAAAAATGAAGCAAAACATGTAAAACTTTGAAAGAAGCTTGTTGATCTAACAATATTCCTTTTTGATCTTATAAAATATTTGTATTCTTATTTTATATATATTTTTGTTAATACAAAATAGGCACCTAAGCGTTTGGTGTTGTTATGAGTGTAAATACACCACTTGCATGTATCAAGTGTAGGTACATTTTAATATTTAACGTAACATTGAAACCTACGCGCAAAAAATATAAAAGTATCTCCAGGTTGAGATTAGATTGGTTGCTCGTTTTATATTTATTAAATTATTATTATTATTATTATTTAAAAAATGTAATAGTAACATATAGTCGGTTAGCCTGATAGGCTGGCTATACAGCATAAAGTTTTTGTAAAGAATGATTTCACAGGAATTTAACAAATTAAAAATGGAAAAACGAAAAATGTTGTCATAATTCAAATGACAAGTGGTAATTATTAAATATATATAAATAATAATTTATGTAACAAGATTTGTTTATTATTATTTTCAATTGAATTGTGTATGTTGCGCGCGCGCAAACATACAAACAATATTCAAAAAATCTATGACAGAATTTATTGAAATGTTTTATTTGATATGTTTTGAAGCATAAATATTATTATGTAATTGTATGAATGAACAGTGTAGAATTATTGTGAGGTAATGTACCCATCGGCTATACATACACATTGCATTTAATAAACTTTGGTTTAGATATTGATAATTTTATTAATCGCAATGTATGGAAAGGGAAACTAATTTTTGATTCAAGTCGTAGCATTAAGTACTTTGTTTTTATTTTAATTTTTGATTATTGAATTACGTGAACAGTTTTTAAGCTTTTAAAGAAATATTTAGCCAAATATTTCAGATAATATAAATTTTAATTAAATGAAAAACCAAAGCCGAATCTGTAACAAATGACGCGTTCAACATTCTAAAATAGTTTCACGCATTTCACATAAATTATAAATTATTATTTATTTAACTCTAAAGCTGAAAACGTTTAACCACACCAAACAGATAGGAAACCTGCATTGCATATTTCTGATATAATTTCAAATATAAATCGAATTATCAAGAATATATCAACATGAATGAACGACATACTGGCCACGATGTCCGTCCATTTAAATTAAAATTGTTGCGTAACTGATTTAATTGCACGCAATTGTCTGCATCGTTTATGTCAATAAATATACAACAAAAGTTGCAATGGTTTTTTTTTTTAAAAAATATTAAAAGTAAATTCAGAACTGGCGCCGCGCCGTTCATTGCATTTATAAAAAAAAAAAATCTTCTTAATTTTATATACAGAAAAATAAATAAAAATTAAAACAAATATCCCAATGCACACAAGTAACATAAAAACCGCGCTTGGTCAACATCAATTTTATGCATCGATATTAAGACATTTATTATGCATTTAAATAGAGGCAAAAAAATAAATAAAATAAAAATTGCAAACCAATTTTTGTCACAACTGAATTCTTTACAATGTCTAAAATATAAATAAGAAATAAGAAAATATTTTAATTTTTGAAAGGTCTTTCTTGTTAAAAACAAAACCATTAGGCCCACCAAACACAATAATAATGAAAATGAATGTTTCCAAGTCACCATTAAATTTATTACATTAAAGTGTCCAGTCTGAATTATGTCTCATGTTAAATTTAACACTTTTTTTTTCTTCATAAAATATTTTTATTTAAAATAACCGCTATTATTATATGTGCGAGATTGAGATGATGATGATGATGATTACGATTATAATGCCATAATTGGTGTATTTATGCGACAATTATTCATATTTCTTTATATTTTTCGGTTGTATAGTTTTTCAGTTCACAAGTCAGAAACGAGCTAATTCCGCGTAATAAATTCTGAACCGCATCTTTATTTTAAAAATCATATTGAATTTAAAATCTTTTTGAAAAATAAAAAAATGAAAAAGAAAGATATTTTTATTTTTTTTTAATAATTAATTGTTTGTTGCATATTTTTTGTGCAATATTTTTAAGTGATATGCTGATTCTCACTGTTTTAGGTACTTAATAAAGGTCAAATTTAACCATATGTGTTGTATGTCCTTCATTGGTTTGTATGCATTCCATAAAGCGCGAGAATATAAATATTATGTTTAAAAAAGATATACAATAAACATGAAATTCACTGCCAAAGGTAAAGTCGTAAATTTTAAGAAAACGGAATAAATTTGACATAAACAGCGCTTAATATTTTTAATGCCAAAAAAAAAAGAAAAAGAAGATGTTGTTCAAGCAAACATTTTACATTTTCAATACACATTTATTATGTTGTTTCAATAAATTCCAATATTAAATTGCTTATCTTTTGATTTTAAATATATTTCGATTTTATTAATAATTTCTCCCGTTAATTGGAACAATTATTTTATTAAATTAAATGATATGATAAATGATCACGCAAGAAACAGTAATATTTGGAAATTTTTATTATTGCATAATAATAGTTGTTGACTTAAAAATGAATATAGAAAAACTTTCGTCCGCCTTTCAAAAAAAGAATGTGTGCTACATGGAAATACCCGCAGCTTCTATTATTTATTTTATTTACATAGAAGTGCGATCAGACTTTAATAAGAGTATATTTAATGCTTTTCGTGTAATCGACGTTATCAAATGGAATTTGAAAAGAGCTGACAACAACATTTAATTAATTGATGCGACTTGTACTATACGGTGTCTATATGTGTGTATTTGACTTACCTATGAATTCGTTTTGTTAAACGTAATTAAAATAAGAATCCTTTCGTTTTTCATGTTCGATAAAACTAAAGATAGATCGATGCTTTGCTTATGTATGCAAATACTATATAGTAAAAAAAAAAAAAAACTAAACAGACTCCAAAAAACGATACATGGAAAAAAATAGATGTGTGACTTTACGTGGTATTTTCAAAACATTTATAAATTATGGAGGACTGGCTGGCGTATTGTCTGACATGTTGAACACGATTAAAATACATGGCCATAAAGCAGCTTCTCAAAATAAAATATATATAGCTAATCTTGAGCGTAGCTCACACACATATACTAAGTAGAATCACTGAAACAAGTTTTGATACTTTTGTTTATCTAGAACTGAACAGCCATGCAATCAACATCAATGCATCGGAGCAACAACAAAATGGGAAATTAATTTATTGATACAACAAACAAACAAAAACAAATAAAAAAAAATAAAAAATATTAAAGGAACAGAAAAAAAGAAGGGTTTTAATCAAAAAGCAAAATATGTGCGTAGTTTGATCAGGTTATAAAATATATTTTATGTTGGGTGTTGTTCGCTAACTGTACGACGGAATCGATATCAAAACGTATATATTTTAATTCTTGGTCATATATTTTAAACCATTGATTTGGATAGCATTGAAATGTAAAACGCCATACCACACAAATTTTCGCACATTTGCCACTAACTACATTTAATTTAACAAAACTTGTTGCGTTTTATTTAGTTTAACAAGTCAACGATGGCGCCGCTATTACTAGAGCATAATATATTAAAATATATAATTTATGTTGTCTTATTGTTAATTTAGAAAAAAAAAAAAACTAAATTCGATAGACTACAATTAGCTTGTACTACAACGACTAGGTATAATTACGATATTAATAATTGATATTTTGTGTTTTACTTTCTAACAAAATAGACAATATCCGGGCGCGTTAGTATAATAAATATAATGGCTCTGTGCTACAATAAATTCAGTGGTGCCAGAGAGAGTATAATGTTTGAAAATAGTATGTTTAAATGATCAGACATTCTCTGAGGTGGCTCCAGAATTTATGCATTAGGTAAAAATAAAGGAGTTAAGTTATGTCATATTAAAAGAATAACGTTCTGAAGAATTACTTGCCTATGTGGGGTTGGTACATTAAAAGCTTATCGACTAATATATTTTGCATAAATTTTACCATCATAATTTAATAATTTTAACGAGTCCAAACTAGAAGACCAGAGATAATAATAATAATAAATCATAGACACTATACAAAGATATAACACATATATTTTAATAGTACATACACGAGAAAGACCTTGAGCGCATATTATTACCAGTACCATTTGTACATAATTATGATTTATAAATTCATGTAATTTTACAAGATTTTAATTATTTTCTTCTGTTTCTTTTTTTCATTTTTTAATGTCTTTGAATAGAAAAGCATATTCTTATCTTAAACGCATTATTTATAAGTTACGAGAAAATAAATTATACACCATTGTGAACCTGTTCCCGCGTATGGATTATTAGTTAAGTTTGCAGAGTTGATTTAATTTAAATAATTTCATATAAATTATAATGTTTTGAAATGCACGTGCACACTCACTTTATTTAAAATGCTTGTTTAGCACTCAGTGCAACCTGTTGAATGGAAAGAAATGAAAAATATTATGGTTATTTCTAGTGATTACAAAAAATTGATATCATTTTGATATATTTCTGTGACCTGTGACGGAGCCTTAAGACTGCGACAAACGACTGTACGTACTTTATTAAAACTAATACTTAATCAATATATTCATATATATTCATGATAATTTAATGTGTTGAGTGTTAATTTGTGAAAAATTTATATTCATAAATCACTATAAATGCGACACAATTTAATTTAAATGATGATAATAAAAATGATAAATTTGCCGGATTTTATGGTAAAATGTGGTTTTTATGTTGAAATTGCATTGATTTAATATGTATTTTCCGTGAAATTGAACTGCAAGCTGAAAGAACATATAAATCTAAAAAAAAAATTAAATATATATAATGTGTTTCATCCCGTTCACCGACCATATGGCTGAGATTTTTATTATTTCGTAATGTTAAACTCTTTCTCTGAAGTCGTAAAATTTGTAATCTTTAATGGGTTTTAATTTTTTCGGTTTAACAATCGGTATTGGTTGAAAGCAGTGAAAACTTAAGAGATGAATAATTTGCAATTATTTAAAACGACAAAATTTCACCATATTTGTCTATCAAGTTTTATGATGTTGCAATGTTGCTCATCAACATCTTAATAAAATCTTCCTGTATCGAATTTAATGTTTTACCAAACAAATTTTGGTAGCATCGAAATACTTTTTGATTTTCGCCCTGTAGTTTGAATAATTACTATCAAATGGACCACCTAGTCGATATTTTGTTTTTTATTCTGATGACTGATGGGCATACATTTAAATGCATTTAACTAATATCCATGTTAACATGCCTATTAGACAGAAATAAATTTATTAATAATTATACGTATCTTTAATTCGCTTTTAAATCTTACAAAAAGAAACAAAAAAAACAAAAAAGTTGAAACAGAATAAAAAATTAAAAAAAACTGAAAAATTTATGTTTACATCAAAAACGAGTATCTATCTATATTTTCCATATAATCTCTCATTTGCATATTGCTTTTTTCATCTTTTTTGATATCAAAATACACAAAAAAAAAAAAAAACAAAAACAAAAAATTACTACAAAATGCAAACACTTGAAAATGAGCTTCATGCTTGCTTCCATTTGCATAATAAATATATGATGGACCTATGATAAATCTTTGAATCTAAAATCGCATATATGTGTAGTAACTAACTGAACTAAAACAGAGTTAATGCATTATCTTATATACCCGCATACACAATATCAGCCACATCACACTACAGTACATACAATTGCAAAATGAAGACAAGATGTAGTTTTTTATTTTCTTCTTTTGTTTCATCTTCTTTTACTTGTTGTTGGATGGGTACTGAATTGCCTGGTGTGTTCTCGTTTTATTATACATATATTGCTATATATATAAATATATATAAATAATAAATATATATTTCATAAATATTTATCAAATGCATAAAATGCATACAGTTTGAATTATGTTGAATTTCTGTCAGTGTGCAGATTTTATGTAATACATTACTAGTTTCTATAGGTAGGTAGATATATATTGAAACTTACTCAACATTAATAAACTAAGTGTAATCTACCTTTACCAGTTAATAATATATTTTAATACAAAAATTGAATTGCATTATATACATATATTCCATATCGAAATCATCTGACCATCTGTTTTGTCTATGACTTATTTATTACTAATTATGAATGTTTAACATTTGAAAAATCATATTTCTGTATTTAAAAATGCATTAATTAAATAATGTGTATTTTATGAATTAAACATTTTGTCTAATTTAAGAGTAATCGTTAATCATTCTTTTCTTTCCATTGACATGTTAGTGGTGTATATATTTTGGCTTATGGTGTGTGCGCGTTCCGCTTTAAAATCATGATATTGATATTACAAATACTTGTGAATTTTATTTACATTAACATTGGTTACAGCTACAGGTACGCAACGCATACCGCATTATCTACCATGATATTGATATGATACATTATTCTTGTTATATTCTTGTTGCAGCAATATCTTTTAATGAGTAGAAAGTATATTCAGTTTGTTTGTTTGTTTTTTTTTTCGCAGTACAATATTTGTTGTGATTTTGTTATAAAATAATAATAATTTTGTAATGACAATTAACGCGGGATGTTTTTTCTTTAAAAACATTTCTATACCTTTCTGATACGAGTGTGGGTATATATCTATTATCTATCTATATATATAGTGATAAACAATAAATAAAGAATATATACTCGTATCTTTTGTGCGTTATAAAAAATACAATATGTACTAAGTAATTTGAAAGGCTGTGAAACCAAGATCGAGTAGTAGAGGAAAATAAATGTAATACTCTAAGCGAACTTATTGAATATTGTTTGGGTAACAATAATTGGTGTAAATTAATCTTTCGTTTGTAAAAGCGAGAAATTCCTTATTGCACGACATTGGACCAATTTAATAAACCTACGTTCTTAATTATGTTTTATTTGTGACTTTCTGTGCAGAAATTCAGATTGTTTTTTTCTTTTTATTACTTTTTAAACAAGTCACTCACGTTTCCATACAAGATCTTTTTTTATAATCGGCGTGCTGAACTTATTTTTTTTTTTCGTCTGATGTTAGTGCAATTTGTTCAGAAAAAATGAGCATTACTAGTTCATATTAATTTTTTCTGAATTATTTTTAAAGTAAGCAAACTGTTTTGTTTATCTGTTAATATAATCATACCTAGAGACTTTTGTTTATTAAATTTAAGATGTGTTGACTTAAGAATTAGTGGAGATATTTTTTTTTCTTAAATAAGTCTAAATTTAAAACAAACTAACAGATAATTATGATGAATTTAATTTAAGCGCAAAATCATGTTTTTAATAAAATATTCATCAAAAAAAGATCTGAGGCAAAATGAAGTAAGAGACGATTTAATAGAATTCAATTCAGACTTGTGTTAATGTAAATGTATTTTTATTGTGAAACTTTTTTCAATGAAGCTATAATTTTATTGTACATAATGTTCGTAACATAAAAATCCACCAACGCATTGAAAATGAATACTTATGTAGTCGATGGTCAAGGTTATTATGTAGGCTTAAGTTCATATATGGATGCTTCTTAACATGTTTCATAAAAGATACTCAAATAACTAATTTTTGTTAACTATCATCCATCAGATTTCAAGAGACATAAATTTCCTTTTACTTGAACAAAAAAATAAAAAAATAAATTGTGAATATACTTAGGCACGTAACAGAAAACCATTAACTTTTGCGTGCGTAGTAACATTGCATTTCTACCAATATGGAATTTTAATTTTTCCATTTTATTATTCTTTCATTTCTATTTGTTTTTTTTTTAAAATTACTTATTTCTTTCTTCAACATCTTGAGGTCAAACAAAAGTGCTCTCACAATAATGCCCTAGCTTGATATTGTAGGAAAACATGCACCGAAGAATTGAATTGACTAACATGTAATATTTAATATAACCATAACGAGAACACTTTATATTTATATTCCACATGAACCATAAAACGTTTCCGTCAAAATAATAACAATAATAAAATATCTGTACGACCTTCTGTCATAAATCTTTGTTTGAACAACAGCCTATAATTCGTGGTATTCATCAATTTCTAAACACTAACCAATCATCACTAAATCAAGTTCAGGTACCTTTTTTTGATATCAAGATCATTATAATATGTAATATTCATTGTATGCATTGAGGGCATTCTATAAATTTTGTAGTGGATTCCATCATATTTGAATAAATTTAGTTATTTTAATGTCGGTACAGTGATGCCGTTTATAGAAAACCAGCAACATCTAATATAAATTGCTAAATATTTCATAAAAATAAAAACAAGAAGAAAAGTCAAGACGCGAAGCAGTAATCAACGATCTGATAGAAAATATGTTACATATTTTTCTTATTATATTTCTACTTAATAACGTTTACATCCTTCAGGTAATGTAGTAATAGAAAGTGTTTTATGTATTGTATATATATATTATCACTGAAGAATAGTACAAGCAAGTATTAAATGTAATTTGCTATCGCTTTGAATAAGTATAATCATGAAAAATGATCACATCGTTAACTATAATAATAATAATTGATTCACCTCTATTTCAGTATTCATATCCATTATAATGCTTGCAGTAGACAACGCATTTTTTATTTTAAACTATGGTTGTAAGAATCTTATCTGTTTTCATATATAAGAGTCGAAGATCATTTTTTCTATTTTACTTTAAAAATATAAATAACGATCGGTTTGTTATGTGCATGATAAACCGTTGATGATTATATGGGCACCTTCACTTAACGATTGATCAATCATCAATTTAATCATTATACATTTTTTTAACTACTTTTTTTTTATTATTATTATTGCTTTGTTTTAATAGTGCTAATTAACATTTTAGTGTTTCGAAAGATTAAAATAATAAAATAAAAACCTTAAATTTGAAACCATAAAACTTACCGTGCTCCAACGATTACTTGACCTCTTGATACATCAAATAAAAGTCGTGAAAACGATGTGACATTTTCATCCGTAAAACGATCCGATGATGGCAATAGATCTAAAATAAAATAAAATAACAAGTTAATTAGATTAATGCTATCGTAAAAATTTCGGTTTTAAAATAAAAGACAGAAGAAAGAAAAAAAAAATCTTTTAATTATTTTCATTGCGATCACTTGTTGATCTCTACGTTCTTTACTATATAGAATGTTTTAGCGCTTAACGTAGATATACAAATTTGATCTTGAAAATTGATCATTATAAAAGTCGATGCATGAATTTTACACACAAGAAAAAGAAAAAAAAAACATTCTCTCTTAATTGTTGAGATTCTAATCGGTTTTCGTACAAACGGAACTAATTGGGTCAATGATCTGCTTACGATCATGTTTGGTTACCTTTCAATACATTTATTATATTGAAAATTGTCGTCGTGCATTTAAAGGCGCCTTTAACATTTCGCCACCTTTCTGTTAGTGATTGGCGCATGCTAAATTCTTTTTTTCTTTCTTGTTCTTCTATTGAGTAATACTTCATTTTCTATTAAGAAACGATAAGATTGCGCATGAGAAATATCAATTGGCAAGCAAATACCTAACTTATTATTACATAAATTAATTTCATAATTATATACCTTTGATGGTAAATGCTTTTGACATGAAAAATTCACAGAAAAAATATCATTTTTTTTTTGTTATTCATTTTTTTTATCTATATTTTAGTTAGTTATTTGGTGATTGGTGTCGTGGTTCAATTATTATTATTTATGTTTCATGAATTATTGTGTGTCGCACTGCATAAATGCCCTGGCGGTATAAAAAATGAATTCAAACGAATCGACCTTGTAGTTGAAAATTATGTATTGATGTTAATTTATATAATTTGTGAAATCACTCGCGCGCATTTTCTTTTTTCTTGTCTACTTCACAAAATAATGTTCACAGCAAAAACAGAATCTACTTTACAGATGTGGAATTTCACAAGTTTGATACAAAAATATATGTCCCGACTTTGGTATTCATATTAATCGAACTGCATAATATGCAAAGCATTTTTGTTTAGTGAGTACATGATAAAGAGCAAAATCAACATGTTACATTAAAATATAGTTTTGTTTTTTTTTGTTTTGGTATGTTTGCTGGTTGTAGTCATTTAATGTAAGATATTCGCGTAACTGGCTAAATTGTGATTTGTTTTGCAATATATTTATCACAATTTACATGGATTCTTTACGCAGGTAGGCTTGTTGTGTGGAAGCAAAGATGCATGTGTTTTCAGTATTATAATTTATATAATATTCTCTTATGCAAAAAAAAAAGAAAAATGAATTTCTTATTTTTATTTTTTTTTTCTGTACCCGTAGATTGTACTATTTTTTGCCCATAAGGCATTTTATTATTAATATAAACAACAGGAAACAAAATTTTTGTTTCACACGCTATTTTCTACACTCTTAACAAAATTTCCCTTATTAAATGTAGTTAATACAACAGCATTTAAATTATTATGAATATCTTGAATTTAAATATTAAATTATTGGCTTTACATTCTCTAATTAAATTTAATTTCAATCGGTTTGTGGAAATAAGTAATATATTGTACTTATATTAATGAAGCTAGTAATTTATTTATGCAAAATTTCTATTTTTTTTTTTTTGTACATATTGAGTGAGCATATGTATTTTATACATTATTATTCTTGATACCCGTTATTTAAAATTGGTTCTTTCAAATTTAAATGAAATGAGAGTGATGTTTTTTTATAATATATCAGAGATCATGGTTGGCGAATGTAGAAGAATAATTAAGAAACTAAAGAAAAGGAATACATTCCAAATAAAAATTTATGTCTAATAAAAAAAAAATTATCTTTATTTTCTAGTTATCTCGATTAATGTTGAATCATTTGTGAGGAATATACATATGCATGTAATTAATATTACAAACTATCCTCTACAAACTATCTGTACGTACTACACACTAAATGATTATCAGAGAGAATAAGATAAAATATACGACAACTTAAAGAGTGAAGAGATTATCTTTATTAATTTGTAGTATGATTATCAACAAGTGTGTACGTATTCGTATAGATGAAGTTAGTATATACACAAATGCCTAACTTGAGTAATGGCAGCTTATTTAACATCTTTATTATAAATTTTACAATTTAAACTGCAGCTAAAAGTATTATTGCATACCATCGTACCATTCATATTGTTTGCTGTATGTTGTGTTTTTTATTTATTTTATTTGTCATCTGAAGCCCAAGTTTTAACTGCAACTGTAATCGAATATTTATAAAATTTCCAACTATAATCATGTTATATAACTTGTTATATTGCAGATACAATAAACAAAATTGTTGCTTCACAAAAAAATGAATAATACGATATCTAAATAGTTGCTTCTTTTCACTAGAATTGAATTTGTTAATCTTTATTAAATAATTCATTTTCCAAATTCAAAATTAACATAAGTATTATGCATACTCAGGAAGTCAGAATATGATTCAGTTGAAGATTAATGCATTTCGTTCTAATGTGGAAGAAGCAACGAGAATGTAAGAGACCTTGCCCGATCTTATTAAAATTCACCAGTAATTTCAATCCTGGAAACTATATTTAATTCAAATGCGTATTTTTTGTGATGATTAACTGAAGCTGTTTTATTCCATTGAGTATAAAAGTTGCTTTCTACTTAAATAAAAAAAAAACACCTAGAAAAAAAATCAAAAGATTCAGAAAAAAATAAAAATAGAATGAAACACTAGAACATTACAACACATTTATAACATTCTTCTAAAGAACAGCATACAGACTTCATTTTAACTCTATATAACTCTATAAAACCAATAAAGTCATAATAACCACAATATATCAAATAAAACAAAGAATGGAGAATAAAAAAAACTTGTATTTCATATATATGATTAAGTTTAAGTATGCTAACTTTATACGTACAATAAATACTTTTTAAAGGCAAAAGACACAAATGGATACAAATTTTATAATACGACAGAAAAATGATAAAGAGAAAAAAATTGTATTAATAATAACAAGAATTAAATGTATGTGTGGAGCGAGGACGTGATATGATGAAGAAATGTTGCACAAAGTCAAGTATGCTAAAGTAAAAGTAGGTAGAGAGCATCATCATCAACATTAAAACCATTGTCAATGCCATTCGAAGTGCAACAAGAAATATATACAGAAGCCAATTTATAATTGTTGCAATGCTTTAAAGATGAGTAGAATACCTGAATACAGCAAAATAGAGAAGGAATAAACAAAAAATAAAACACTACTGCAAATAATGTTGACAAAGATAAGTCATATAAACCCATAATAAATTTAATACAAGTTTACATTGTGTACAATTATATTATTGTATTTTAGCGTCAAGCGTTTAGGTAATAATAAATATATACAAGTTGAGGGTTTGTTTGTAATGTAATGCATTATTATACATACTATAGACATTTACAATGTATCTAAATAATACATGATCAATATCATAATGTTTGCTAGATAAGTCTATTATAGTTCCTCTAAAAAGACAGAAAATGGATGAAGAAAACTTTCTGCTTAGAAGTTGTTGTAAATCTATATTAGATTTAATAGCTTTATTTATAAAATTTATCAATGACAATGACACTGCAATATAAATTGAGAAGAACACAAAAAGAAAAATAGACATCGTAAATTGTTGGTTAATTAAATATTGTGATTGTGGTGTCTTTTCTTTTATGCCTCAAATAGAGATGTAACCATGGTACTCGTACATACGTGCAGGCTTAGCCAATTCATGAATACTGAGGGCCTATTTACACTCTACTTTAAAATATTCAAATCCGTAATATTTTAAAGACAAGATCAATTATTACAAAAATATAGGAATAAAGTTCATTGATATTATCAGCAATTGCCGACGAAAAAAACATAAATCTTACAAAACAAATACAAAATTGATTACAAGAAATCATAAAATTGAAATATTGATCATTCAGTCTACTTACTCAATCTAATCTGAGACTTTAAGTCAACAAAACTCAATACCTTTAGTACTGATTACAAAATTGTTTTCTCATCTTCACATTGAAAGCATAAATTACAATGTATTTTTTATTTATAAAATTGTTATAAAAACATCAGCATTTTAATTATGCCAAAATTGAATTTTACATAATTTGACATTAAACTGAAATTAATAATAATAAATAAGCATTATTATTTATGCAAATAACGCATAAAGAAATTTAATATTCGTATGGGCAAGTTAATATTCAACGCTAATTTTTGTTTTTTTTTTTTTTTTTTTACAAAAGAGTCACATTTGTTTGATTTTAAATCGTTTTCAATTGCGGCATATTTATAAAAAAAAAATGTTTTGTAAACAGATATCTTTAAGTGTTTTTCTTTATTCTTTTACTTCAATTGATAAATTTTATAAAAAAATTCAATTGTATATTAAATTTCTATCCACAGTCAAGTGATGAAAAGTTGGAGTAGGTTTAAAATTTAAGTCAAGTTTCTTTTGTTTGTTTCATATTATGGAAATATATTATAACATTTTCTACATTGAATATACAAATGAAAATTAATGTTAAAACAGCAAATAAAGTTCAAATATCATTGAACCTCGAAACAGATATTCAGTTAGTTGATGAACTAAGCAAAAACGATTCACAATTGTAATTTCAGTATAAAATATTTTCCAATTACGCAATTTATTATTGATTCTAAACTTTATTACAAGAATGGGGAACGGAAAAAAAATTATATGGACAACATGTCGCGACATCATCTCCGGCTCCGCACGTTTAAATAAGTATACAAAGTCTACATAGCAACTCTAAACTGCATCAATAAGCGCACCGGTTCTTTTTTTTCTCTTCATTTTCAATAATTCTGTTTTTTTTTATATTATTATTTAATGTTGTCAATCTTCTTGTGTACATTACATGCGTTTCATCTACTCTTATCGTTTTAATGGAATAAATCATGCGATCAAATCAAGTAGTTTTTCTATATTCATTTATAAAATCACTATATTAATATCCAGGTAAGCCATTACGCATTACGATAGATATTAAAAACTTCTATATGAGTGTAATGTGTGTATGTACTTAAGATTGTTCACATAACATTGAACTTGACTGGATAGAGAAACTATTGAAAATTTCTTTGTGCTGTTGATAAAATAAGCATAGAAAAAACATAATCTACATATAGATGTTGAAATTATGTAGGTATGCTGACATGAATTGCAACGAATACAATTGTTAAAATGAAGGCGACATGTTAAGAATAAAATTGGATATGATGGTAACTATAGCTACAGATCTCATATAAATGTCATTCTTTTATTTATAAACACGTACAATACTCAGCATCACATGGCATATATAATGAATATATAAATCTAGCAAAAAAAAAAAAACCTCTGTAGGGCTAAGAATATTCGGTGAAAACGTTATTCGAATAATTGATCAGTAAATTATCCAAGTATTAGGATTCCAACTTTTTGAACTATTTATAATACTCGTGATATTCGTGATATTCGTACTATTCATATTATTCTAATAATTTATACTATTCGTAAAGTTTGAAGTTGAACTACATATTCATATTTGCAGATAAATATAAATATGAATAAAATGATTTTGTAATTTAACTTAATCCTATTTTCATTATATTTGTGATTTTTTATAGTCTATTTAACGAACTTTTTTTTTCAGAATTCAAAATATATACGAATAATACGAGAAAAAAAATAACATGGAATTATATTTGCATTATTCGTTCATCCATATTATTTGAGTTATTTCTATATTCGAATAAATCGAATATTTATTTGAATAATATTCAAATAGAAAATTAATCAAATAAAAAATATTATTTTCAGCCCTGCTCTCAAGCAATTAGTATAATAACGAAATGAATTCAGCAAACGCCTATGGCTTCAGAATATTCAAATTTGAATGTTACATT
>JAABKK020017596.1:0-19801 GCA_011634745.2 Catotricha subobsoleta
TTATGTTTTTGTTAAAATTTGGTTGTAAAGGGGACCACTAAAACTTTTGTTGCCCTTTTACAACCGTCATTATAAAATAATTCAAGCGAAACATCGCCTGGAAAATGAGAAGTGTAAACGAAAAACTAGAATCTGCCAACAAATTGTCAAAATATCAATTTGGACAAAATCTATAAATCGTGCAGTTGTATGTGTTAGCATATATGAATGTGTATGTGTATAATATTATTTTGTCAGTAAGTAATAAATCAGAATCAGAAAATAAATGGCGAATTAGTTTCAATTTTTTTTTCATTTGAGAAAAAAATCGGTCTGTACAGAAACTTTCAAGTTTATAATAGATTAATATGATACATTAGTAGTTATCAATATGACTCCTTTTGATGATCTCACTCCATTTGGACTATTTCTGTTAGGAGAAGAGCCGGTAAGTTATTTTGTTTTCATTTTTTTTTTATCAATTTTATCAATTAACGTTAAAGCTCTATTCTAATTATCGATTATAGTGTTTACACTTACAACTAACTACCTTAATGCAAATCAAATATCTTCATAATATGAATAATTTCATTTCTGTTTTTCAGACAATCGAAGATTTTATTCTTCTTATTGGAACGATAGTTGCATTTATTGCATTTATATTATGGTGCTGTTTTCCAATTCAACCAAAGGTAAATCATTTTTTTTTTGCAAATTCAAATAGTTTGCGGTGAGTTTCTATTAAATAAAATCGATTAGGTACTAGCGACTTTCAAGGTTTTCTACAATAAGACTGTACTGTATATTATAGCGTATTATAAATAATCTTATTGAAATTTTATAAGATTTATATATGTTACAAGTACTTGTAAAAAGTGAAGTTTTGTTAATCTTTTTTGAGAGTTGTAGTTTTATTAGAACTTTATTTCAGCAAAACAGTAATCTTATGATTATTAACTTCTTAACGAACCAAATATTCGCTTCAATAAATTTCATGATTTATAGTCAATATTTGCGCTACAAGTTTTCTCACAACCATCTTAAATTTAAATATCCCTGAAAATATTATTTATCAATGATAATTTTTTTTTTGTTTTTCAGGAAAATATTGGTCATCAACAATTTTCATGTAGGTCCATTCAACATACTCTTTCTGCTGTTCAACAACATCAAAATGGTAATTCCAGTAAAAGTGGAAATAACTCATCAACTTATGGCCTTAAAAATGATAATACAAATGCACATATAACATACCATTGTTGCAGTAGCACTAATTGAAAAGCAAGAATGAAGTAAAAAGCTAAAATAAAATCGTTTATTTTTATAAATGATAAGAATTTTTCATACTCCTGTAATAGTTATTTGTAAATAGGGTATTGGAAATGATTTGTACCAAAGAAAATAACTAATTAAGTGAATTATTTTTTTTTTGTTTTGTTTTTCTTTTTATTTAATTATTAAAAATATATAGCGCCTCTAGATTATTATACTTAACTTAATTATCTTTTTGGTGTATCAAATATATTTAAAATTGCAATAATTATTAGAAATTTAACAATTTACGTAATTCGTTTTCAAAATAGTCAATATTCTAGTTTTAAAATATGCTAAAATTGCATTAATTTTGTTTTTCTTTAATTTTTAGTATATAGAACTTTAAAGCATACTTTATTTACATAAAAACGTATATATTTGATGTGAATAACGGATGCATAAATTAGACGCATAAAAAGTAGTTAATAGTGCTTTTTTTTCAAAATCTATTCATGCATTAAATGAAAAAAAAATTATTAGCTTAAAGCTATTTTTAAAAAAAAATATTAAAACTAATTAAATTACAATACACAGACTGACTGAAAAAAAAACAAGCATTAAACTCAATTTTACCTAATTCTAATGTATTTTTATTATTGTTCATCGGTTTTTAGTTATTTATGCTAGTAATAAAATATCACAAATTTATTTACGACACAAAAAAAAACACACCTAAAAAAGAAGATATTCGAATTTAATGTACAAAGAAGATAGATAGATAGGAGGGGCAATATGGCATATAAAATGCATGGCAATCAATGCAAAACGAAAAAAAAAAAAATGATACGAGTGTTTTTTTTTATATTTGAAATTACATTTTTTAATTACAGATTTATTTTGATTTTAATCAATTTATTTATTTATTTTGTTTCTGTCAATCTGTTTTTTTTTTTTTTTCTAAATAAAATTTTATATTTTAAGAAAGTATTTTATTTGTGTTTCAAAGTGTAGACATTTGTTGGTTTTTTTTTTTATATTTATCAGATAGGAAAAAAAAAACTATTTTAATTCTACTTGTAAATCTTATCTCATTTTCTAGTCATTTTAAACATTTTAACCAATCCATTATATGTCTATAATTTTTATTTTATATTTGCTGAAATTATTAATAAAGTAATATTCAAAATTGCATAGTTTGCATTTTTCTCGAAAGATTTTCAGTTATCAACTTATTTCTTCATATTATAGGTGGAATCTATTGATCACTCCGAATGACATTCATTGGGCTATGAGTATTTCTATTTATTGATAAGTGAGAATTGATTGTAAATTGTAAATTGATATGAGTGACTGTCAATTGAAATTTAAAAATTTGAGACATTGCTAACGACCTGAAATTAGAAGGCATAAAGTGAACAGGACATACTTAACTAAGTAATCAATTCGTCACCAACAAAATCAGATATATTTCTCTTTTCAAAAACTTTCAAATTTTCCAAAAATATATTATATTTATTAAAAATGTCTTCTTCAAAATTCACAAAAAAAAAGTATTTTCTTAAATTTAATATTTCATAATTATTATCTAATTCTAAATTAAAAAAAATAAAGTATATAGAAAATGATGACAGAAACTTCCTTATCAAAAAGAAGGTAGAAAAAAAATAATATTAAAATGATAATTCACATTTTCATAACTCAAGAAAATAAAATAAAATAGATAACTTTCAGTCTTCAAAAGTCTCTTTTAATTTTTTTTTGTTTTTATATATATATTTTCTCTTTATATAATATGTTCAAAATCTCTATTTCTCTATTTTGTTTTTTTTTTAGCTATGCTCATTTTTAATAAGTTTAACTTTAGCCAAATAACCATCACCTTTTGAAACAAATCATTTCTTCAGTTAATTTAAATTAATATAGATATAAAAATTGATGAAATTTCATTATCTTTGATTCAAAGTTTGAACAGTTGACATTTTTCTTGATCTTTTTTTTTCTATCACCAAAATTTAAAAAAAAAATTGCGTCTATTGGTTCTTGTCATTATTTTTTTTTTTTGCTATTTTGTTATTTTTTTTGTGATTATTTAAAAAAATTATACCCAAAACCCAAACTCTAAAACGTGAATTCAAATTCCTTACAGCTTACACTTAATTTTTTCATGAAACAAAATATTTAGTCTCTTTGTTGCGATTGTTTTTTTTTGGTAAATTTTATAATCAAAGTTTGTTAATGTTCTAAATCGAAAACTTAAGTACCATAAGTTGCGATGATTGGAATTAGGAAAATAAAAACCGAAACGCAGTTGAAATAATAATATGTAATAATAATAATTAAAAAAAGAAAACTAATATTAAAATGTTAACGCACTCAACTAAAATCTAAAATAAAATTTAATATTATTGAAAAAATAATTATGAATTTTAAATTGTGTTTAGTAAATCAGTAACGAAACACAAAATGCTCTGAGGAGGTAGAGACGTTTTGTTTTCTTCTTTTTGTTTATAAAACAACAAAATTCGATATAGAATTTAACAAATAATATTATTCGCCATGTTAAATATTGTTAAAATTTAATTGATTTTGCTAAAAGAGCGGCAATTGCTTGTGTTTTATTACCACTAGCACTTCGCAATTCTAAGATTATTTTTTCTCGAGTGAAACCCATTTTTTTAATTTCATCGATGTCTCCTTCCGTAAATTTGTCACCAGGCAAAATAGTTGATGATATAGAATTGTTTGAGTGACTGGCAATAGGTGATGTTGATGTTGATGATGTATCCATCGCATTTGATGTTGATGATGTACCTGTAAATTTATCAGATTTTCAATTTATTATTTTTGATTATATTTCTCAAAAATCAAAATATTAACCTTGATCAAGTCGACTTTTTTCAATTGCTTTTCTAATTTCACTTGCTTCTAGTTCAGCTACAGTATCTTTCATGGCTGTATTAGCGGCAGCTTCTTCTTCAGCACCAACATAAGAAAGCCTACAATGACTTGGGAGTTCATTTTCGGATAAAAATTTTGTTTCTGTTCCGGTGGTGCCAATGTGTAAAACATTTTTTTGTAAATCAATTTTGCACTAAACAAATACAATGAAATTGAATTTTTAGAATTAATGAATTTGATTGATTTATATACATTATTGCAATGATTCCACTTACTTGATGTCTTTTAAGCATATCTAAACCTAAAAGCATATCCATTGTTTGATCTTCTAGTACTGAGAAACTTGTTATCAAAAAAACATTTTCGATTTCTACTTGAGCAACATGCACACGTCCTATTATCTTTTGTACGCCAACACCTTTTGCAACTCCAGACCACCTTCCCAATACAAAAAAAAAAGGTAGGAAACGGAGTTAATATTATTTAATCACAATGAGTTTGGTTTTAAATACCAACCTTGTATCAACTAATCGCATAACATTACATCTTTCTGCACAGGATGAGCTCATAATAGTGGCTTGCGCTCCAGAGTCAACAAAAGCTTTGACTGGAATACCATTCACACGACAATTAATGTATCTGTAATCAACAAATTACATTATTTCATGTTTTTTGAAAACAAAAAAATATTTTTTTTTTGTTCTCGATTGCTAATTAATCAGCCTTTAAATTTACTTACAACATAACAACTGTCCCAAATATTTCGGGATTGTGTTCCATAGCAGCTTCCATATTAGCTTCAATATTCTTTTGTCGGATTTCTTCAGCGATAAGACGCTGAGCCTCATGATCAAATGGATTGGCTTCCATCATTCGTCTACGTTGTTGTTGACGTTCTTGACGTGCAGAGATTTGCTGCCTCAACGCCGCAGCAAACGTTTCTGATTTATTTTGTTTAAACCAAATCATTTTTAGGCAATTGAAAAATAAATATCCAGAATATATAATAATTTACCTAAATTCCCAGACAGCAAAGCTTCGGCTAAAGATGGATTATTTTGTTTGAGTAAAGCTAATTGATCGGGATTTTTAAAGAATGCGTCACGCACTACAGCTGGATCATCGCCTGCTGTTACTGTAATTTGGTTTTGAGGTATGCCACTACTACCCGATGATGGTACACGAATGGAACTAAAATCGAGACCCGATAGAGCTAAAATATTTATTTAAAGACTGTTTTATCAATATTTTATTATTATTTTAATGAATTTTGAATATTCTTACCATTTGAAGCAACTCCTTGAGGTGCAGAGCTAGCCATTCCAGATGATTGCAATGCATGTTGAAGAATAACAACATCACCATCAGACAGTCCTTTAAAAAAAATAATTGTATATACCGAAAAATAAACATTGAGTACTATATCAATTACACACCTAGATCTTTCAATGATTTTTTATCATCGATCAAATGTTCACCGCGAAAAGCGATAACAATTTCGGATGAAGGGAATCCTGATTCAACCTCACAAAATGCCTTGAAATTTTCCAATTCCAAATCTTCAGATACATCTAATTCGAATATATAATCCGTTACTGTCGTCACCGTAATTTTCATTTTGTACAACTGTCAAAAACTTTTTTTAAATTTTCTTTAATTAAATAAATTTCTATCGAAATAAATAAAAGAAAAAATTGCAGTGAACAATCTCTTTGTTTTGCCAACATCAAAACACAATGACTTCTGAATATTTTAACCTTCAGCCGAATTGATTTTATTTTGGTCTCAGTTGACGTTTTATTGTTTATTCTATTATAAAATATTTTATTTGAGTCATACGAGTAACTTATTTCGTTTAAATTAAAATGATATTATTGCTTATTATTTTACGGTTGCACCAAACGCGTATGATGACAATGAAATGACATTAAATTATGGAAACTCGCAACTCACAGATGCCAGATTTTCAATATACCAACATTTACAAGTAAAAACAAACCAGCTGGCAGTCGTTTACATGAAGTGATGAACCGATTGAAAAACCGCTTAGTCTATCATTTTATTTTATTTTAAAATGGAATTATAAGCAATTTTTACATTTCGCTTACAGATATTTATAAACCAATGAATAAAAACTAGATGCAAATTGAAATTGGAACATTTTTTGGCTTATCAATGACTTAAATTCATCTTTTAAATTGATATTTATTTTAAACCGAATGTCTGTACCATCAACATACTTCACCGTTGAATCGTACTCATATGTAAACGTATTTCATGAAAACTTATTTCAGAAAATGGCTTACTGATCGGAATGTATAAAAATTAAATTTCTTTTTTTCTCAACAGTAAAAAGTCGATTTTGTTCATAGATTTATTTTTAAAAATTACAAAAACTTTTAAATTTGATAAAAATATCGTCAATGAACTGTTTTGAAAAGTGTTAATGAAAACAATAAAAGCCTGAAATATATTTTTTTTTTGTTTTTTTTCTATTCTTTCGACTCTGGTTTAACTAGAGAGTGGTAATATCAATATAGTGTTGATATAGTATATGTTTCGTATCGACGACGCAATAAGTTTTTATGTGGTTTTTGTATGTTAATGCATAAGTATATCACTAAAAAAAAGACTTGAATTAAGGTGAATGTTTGAAAAAAGGTCGTGTGTTTTGTTGCACGTAATTTTTAAGTAATTAGCCAACTGTTACTATTAACGAAACGAGAAACAAACCAAAGTATGTATAAATATAACAAATACGATAACTCAGCAGTTTTTTTTTGTCACATGTGTGTAAAATTGTTGTTTAGTCAGATATTTTACAAATGAAGGCGTAATTGTCATTTTTACTCACTAGTACTAGTTTATGAAACCAAAAATAATAAATTGTTTTGTGTTTCTGTGATGTTGTATTGCCTGGGGCCAAATTATTTTCAAGTGAGAAATTCTCCTAATGACATGACATGAGAACTTCGTAGTGTATATGAGAAAAAAATAGACAATTTTTTTTTCACATACACTACGACGTTTTCATGTCATGTCATTATGAGAACTTCTCACTCGAAAGGAGTCTAGCCCCTTGTAATAGGCAATATGTATAACATATAAGTAGTAATAGCGAGTTATAAAATACGTTTATTTTTGCACCAAAAAATATTTATACATCGTTCGACGCCTTGTAGATGTTAGAAAATTTGTGGAAGCCTATTCCTAATATCTTCCACGATTGTCCAATCTGTTATTATTCTGCTAAATTTAAGTTTAAGATAACTTAAAAGTTATCTTATGAGATATTTTAAATTCGATGAAGATCTAATAAAACTACCATTTTAGCACAAATGATGTGACGCTTTAAGATTTTCTCAAATTTTGTTATATGTAATATCTCTGTAAATATCAGTCGTACCTTAATTTTGAAGACTTCTACCCCACAAATTAGAAGGTATAAATGGGGGTACAAATCAATATAACAAAATTTGACAAAAACCTCTTAAAGCGTGACATTATTTGTGAATGTTCCCTAAATTCCAAATCTTATTGTCTTGAAAGACATTTAAGAATAGCTGCAGGTACACAGTCATATATTTTTGTCATCTATTCCAAGGCTAAATCTTTTGAAAATATTCCTTTAAAATTTCATAAAGATTTGCGTTGGGGTCGAATATTGACCATTGTTTTTATATAAAGAGAAAATGTAGTAGTAATGCTAATCATTGGTTTGCATGGTATTGCCAGTAGTGCGCAAAGTCTTGAAAAAATATCTTGTTTTATTTTTGGTATATTTTTATATCATATTCGTCATGGACATATTTTGAATTTACTCATTGTGTTGTGCAAGTTGGCGCGATAAAAAATAAATTCAAATTTGTAACATTTTAAAATAGAAAACCATGAAGTATTGCTTAAATAAAATTTAAAAAAATTGTTGCGCAATAATTTTCAAAAAAGACCTACCCCGCTAATATAGTGGAATATTTTGTGACGTTCTCTCGAACTCCCCCCTACTCGAGATTGTTTCATATTATGTGAACAATGCCTTAGTTATACAACGTAGAAACAAAAAATGATATTATTTATTCTACAACATCAGGCAATAATCTATGTGACATAAATCTTTCATACAAAAACGCAAGAGCTATCGTAGTTGGTATATTTATACTTTGAGACAAACATTATTTAAATTATTGAAAAGTGTGTCGTGAAAAAATTGTACAATAATAACATTTTTGGAACAAAGAAATAAACATTGAAACTATGAGTTCAGATCCTAGTCCTGCAAATTTGCAGTTATCTTCGTCCACTGAAACAGAAAAGGTAAGAAATATTTATTTACTAAAAACTATCTTCTAATTTTTTTTTTTTACTTCTATTTTATGGGTATAATAAGAAATTGAAAAAGTATTCAATACTGATATTTTTACGAATGAGGTTATGATAATACGAGTATATAGTGCGACGTTTCTTACTTTTTTATGAACCCGGGTGAAGTTAGCAAAAAAATAACATATGTATAATACATAATAGATTATTTATAGATAAAAATAGCTTGGTTAAGGTAATTTAAAGGAAATGTAAATAGGAAGTGTTTACCAATATAATAAATGAATTAATGCAATGACATTAATTTATACGAATGCATTTTAAGTTTTAATGAAATTAGAATAGCAACAATACTTTACATTTTAAATTAATATAGGTATTATATATTGTGCAAAGGTAGACAATGACAATTGAGAAATTCATTTAGATATAATGCATAAGGCGAGCATATGGTTGATGCTGTATTTCTAATGAAAGTTCATTATGCGTAGTAAGAATATAGAGAGATTTAGACTATCGCGAAATATGGACACGATTTAATAAGTTGTTCGATATAAAACCACATGTTCATTTCACAATTAGAAATTTACTCACTTATTAGTATTAAGATGCGGATCATTTCTGATTATATAGTGACTTAGTCATAGTTATGATGAGTGAGTGAAATACAGATAGGTTATAAATATGATTATGATCGTAAGTTTAGACACATATGAGATAACTACGTTTTAGCTACCTACGTTAAAATTTCGCGCGAAACGTAAACTACGGAGTCTACTTTATATTTCTTTCATTCACAATTGAACAATCATATTCCGCTGTCCTATTATTTACTTTCTTAAGGGTACACAACACATCCCCCCCCACGTTACTATAATCTTAGCAACGTACAAATAATTGAATGTTTTTAGTTGTATTAAAAATAAAAACAAACACTAAAATCAACTTCTCTATTTGTTCCAGGTTTTTCAATGGATTAACGAACTATCAAATCCAGATACTCGTGAAACGGCATTATTGGAATTAAGTAAAAAACGTGAAAGTGTTCCAGATTTAGCGCCTATGCTATGGCATAGTTTTGGTACAGCTGTTGCACTATTACAGGAAATAATAAATATTTATCCATCGATAAATCCGGCCACACTAACTGCTCATCAATCAAACCGAGTATGTAATGCTTTGGCATTATTGCAATGTGTTGCTTCTCATCCAGAAACACGGTCCGTATTTTTACAAGCTCAAATTCCATTGTTTTTGTATCCGTTCCTACACACCACATCTAAAACTAGACCATTCGAATACTTAAGACTAACTAGTCTCGGTGTTATTGGGGCTCTGGTTAAGGTAAATAGTTTAATTTTTAGTTGTTGTTATGATTTTGTATAAATATTAATTATTTTGCATTCAATATTTTTAAATTACTGTAGACTGATGAACAAGAAGTTATTACTTTCCTATTAACAACCGAAATCATTCCACTGTGTTTAAGAATTATGGAATCTGGTTCGGAGCTCAGTAAAACAGTAGCCACCTTCATATTACAAAAAATATTGCTTGATGATAGTGGTTTATCGTATATTTGTCAAACATATGATAGATTTTCGCATGTAGCAATTATTTTGGTAAGTTTTTATTCTTGAACGTAAAATCCAAAACTATATTCGATTCAATTTTCTTAACGTCCTATTTCTGAAACTTTCAATAGGGTAAAATGGTGATACATTTAGCCAAAGAGCCATCAGCTAGGCTTTTAAAGCATGTTGTTCGTTGTTATTTACGTCTATCTGATAATCCAAGGTAAATATTATCACAGAATTCAAAATTGGAACTTCTTCTATATCTTCGCTTTTTTTTTTCAATTGTAGAGCACGCGAAGCATTACGTCAATGTTTACCAGATCAATTACGTGATACCACATTTTCTGTATGTCTACAAGAAGATAAATCAACTAAACATTGGTTAAGCCTTTTAATTAAGAATTTAGAACCTGGTTCCTTACCACCAGTCGATCCAAGGCAAGTTGGCATATCTCCATTGGCATCATAAAAGGTAAATTAAACAATTGAATAATTTCTATTATTATCTTTCTGATAGATTATTATTTGAAACTTAATTTTCATTTTTCAGAAAATTTATATTTTTTGTCTCAACAAAATTTAAAATACAAACAAACAAACATACAAACAAATAAAAAAATATGGCTTTGAAAACAATTATTTGAGACTGCGTCTGAATGATAACCTGTACCTAAATGAGAATTAAAAAGTTAAAACAAAAAGATTAAACAACAAAAACAACCACAAAAAATCAAACAAATTGTGTAAGTGACCATACTTATTATTAAATATAAAATTATTATATATGAAAATATTAATAATTAATTATGAAATACGCGCGCGAATATTATTATTACCTATCGAAATATTTCTCTATAAATTAATAGAAAAATTAAAGTAGATAAGCATAGAAAAATAATCACAAAAACAAAAACATATTTTAAAATATTTATTGATTCCTATTAACTGAATTGAAAACAAAAAAACATAAAGGAAGAGAAATTTATAAAATAGTTTTTATTATTTTTATACGCAAATTAAATATAAATAGGAGCGAAATGTGGATGTTTTACAGAAGTTTTAGTGGCTGTTAAAATAATATGCAACTGGTTAATATTAGTTTATGAATATCAAATAAAATTAGTAATAAACTTTTAACATATGTTCATCAATCAACAACATCAAATTAAGATAATTAAATAAAACTATTAACCTTAGTTTTAGCAATTGCTGGAGCTTCTTTTGAAGACAGTCACAAATTATATTAAAAAACTAAAAATAAGCTAAAGAAGAAAATATACTAAAAAGTACATAATTAGATATAAGCAAATAATAATGAACTAAAGAAGTAATTTTTGTATTGTTTTTTTTTTTTTTTTTTTTTAATGCATTGGCTTCATATCAATATTATTGAATGTATTTTGTGTTTGAACACCAAAAGAATTAATGTACTTTTCAAATTGAAATATTTTCCGAAAGAAAAGAAAATATATACAGATATCTTCTTTATGACTTGTCACGAATAAATAACAATAAAAATCAAATAATTCATTTGCGTCTTCGAAGCTTAGATTGTAGTTTATAGTTTCAGAACTCATTAAATAAATTCTATATTAATTATTAAATAATTAATTAAATGACTTGTGCATTTTGCTTTTGGTTTTTAAACATATTGATTTACTGCAATACTATTTAAAGCTCTTATTGGAATTATTCAGTATTTATCATATTTATATTCATAATCAGATGCTAAATTATTTCTCACTTTCTCACTCAATCATTCAATTAGGAATGTCTGAACAATAAATATATAGATAATTCTTTTTAGTGCATATATTTCTGTACGCTATATAAGAGCTATATAAGAGCAAAACTTGTAGAGCTCATTTAGAAATTCTTCAAAATAGTTATATAATCCTTAACTCAATTTTATTTTATTTTATTTTTTATATAAGAAACGTGTTTTACTTCAAATTATACTAACAGTGAATTAACAATTAGTAAAATTTATTTAATGTTTTTTTTTTTTCATTTAGAAAATTTTAAATTTCTTTGAAATTAAAATAATTACTTATAAAAAAGCAATTAACATAAATAATAAAAGAAAATATAATATTTTAAAATTAAATACCC
Organism: Catotricha subobsoleta; assembly: GCA_011634745.2. NCBI lineage: Eukaryota > Metazoa > Arthropoda > Insecta > Diptera > Cecidomyiidae > Catotricha > Catotricha subobsoleta. The sequence continues at coordinate 12,141 of JAABKK020017596.1, forward strand.
AAAGATTGAAAAAAAAAAAAAAACAAATGGAAAATTACAAAAAAGAAATACATAATTTTCAATATTACCGCCTAATTTCATTTAATTTAATTTTTCCACATTCATTCATATTAAATTGTGATTTTCATTTTATCTTTTTTATACTTATATTTGATAAATAATAATCGTAGTTAAGTAATTAAAATTATTGCGTTTTCTTATACTTACCATGAATTAATTATTAATTATATTTAGTAAAACATTTGCCCAAATATATTTTTTTTAATACAACAGTTTCGAATTAAATTGTTATTAAATAAAAAATGATAAATAATTAAAAAAAAAAAAAAAATCTATGGAATATTATACAGGATGTATGTACGTTATTGTTTTATATAACAATTTGATATTTAATTAATGTGTAATAAACATAGAAACAAATAAATGCTTGTGAATAAAAAAATTATCCATTTTTTCGTTGATTTTTTTTTTTCTTAATTTTTGCTTTTTCATGATCACGTGTACATTTAAAATGGTTTTTGTATGATTAAAATTTGTTGAAGGGCAGAATTGTAGAATAAATATTTCAAAAAATAATAATAATAATAATGATTGATGAATTTTATGCACAATATTTAGTAATTGCACATCTATAAGATAATTTACTGTAACACATTAATGTTCCTCTGTGAAATTATGTTTAATTATTTCGGTTTATTTATTTTTTTCTTCTGATTAATATTTTAATAATAAAACAAACAAAAAAAATTGAAATGATTTAAATATAAATAACTGAAAGTAAAAAAGAATGTATTTTTTATTACCGAAAAAGAGAAAAAAATTAAAAATATATATTAATGTTATTTACGTACTTTATCTTTAAAATAACTTGTAAATAGAAAATTTAAAAATATATAAAATAATTAAATATAAACCGATATATCATCGTATTTATTGAAATACCATAGTATTGATAATATTTTATTTTGATATATTATTTCTGATAATCCACACTAGTAATTAAAATATTTCAATAAAATGAAACAATAATAAATAAAATGTGATGATTCGGGTGGATTTTTCCACCCGAAAACTGATTTATTTATTATTTATCCAAATTCAAACAAAAATTAAAAATCATTGCAAAATGAAAAACACAACGATTTAATCTTCTTGGAAAATAGTTATAAGAAAATTTAGAGAAAAAAAACCAAAAACAAAATAAATTGTATAAATCTTTATTTTCGTAGAATATTTCATACTGACGCATGAAAAAAAATTTATTACATTTTTAAGAAATTTTTTAATATTTAATTAGATAAAGAAAAAAACAAACAAAAAAAAATGAAACTTTAAATTATCAAAATTTAACGTAAATTAATTGAATAAAATAGATTTAAATTATTTAAAAATAAAATAAAATTTAGGAAAATTTCTTTTCGTATCAGACTATGGTCCTTAAATAATTTTTTGATTAAAAAATAAAATATTGCTTTTTTTTCGTTTTAATTTTTTTTTTCTTATGAAATTGTCTCACACTATCAATTATCAAGATATTTCGATGTTATTGCTAAAAGAATTCAGGACGATATTAATTTTAAGCAAATCATTCAATTTCTTTTCATCATAAATGTGGTGAAATGTTTTTATATGTGTGTTGATGTGAGAATGTTATATAACGTCCTAAATTCACAAAGAAAATAATTATCAAAATTCTTGATAAATTTTTTTGTTATCAGACGGAACGGAAAGTGTTAAATATTTATCAATTAAATTATGAATTAAATGCTGTTCAGTTATTTACAGGAAATATGAACACTAGAAATTAAAAAAATTAATATTAAAATGTTAATTTTATAAATTAAAAATAATAAATAAAAAAAAACTTTTTCAAAATTAATTATTACAATTAGGTTTATTACAAAATTAATTACAAACAACTAGGTACGTCCAAGAAATAAATGGAGGAAAAAAATCATTTTCATTTTGGACACACCAATAAATAGAAAAACACTGCGCTATATAGATTTATAATTAAGGAGTAAATACTAAAAAAAAAATGAAAAAAAGAAGAAAAATAAATAGATTTGTAGGTTTTAAATGTGAACATTTGTAATTAAATTTAATTAAAATAAAATAAAATACTTATAATTAATATTTAATAATAATAATAATAATAATAATAATAATAATAATAATAATAATAATAATAATAATTGAATTTAGAGTTATATTATTTTTTAAAACCTCATTAATAAATATATTATATATAAATAGAAAAATATCTCTCACACGTCGTTTATTAAGGAGTTTTGGATTAATATATTAATTAATTAATAATATTCTGTATAATAAACATTAAAGTCATATTATATTATTTTTAAATAAATAAAACAAGTAAACAAATTAATTAATATAATTTAGATATTATGGAATATAAGAGGTATAATAAATAATAACTATTTGAATTACAATCGTCAGTGTTTTTTTTTTTTTTTAATTTTTCTTTTACCTAAGGCCAAAGTATATTTAAAAACATACTTACCAAGTGTCATGCTAAGTTGATGTCTTTTGTTTTTTTCTCCTATAGCATATATAAAAAATGTTCCACACAAATTTCCGGAAAAATATAGAAAATTTCTAGAAATTTCCAAACTGTCTCAAGTTCTGTTTTTATATTAAATCAATTATGCATCAGAAATTAACACACTATATATTTGTGTATTTCTTGTATTACGATAATTATTAATCATTTGATGAGAGTGGATGTCGATGCTAGATCCTAATGACATCAACATAAAAATCACTCAGAATCATTGTTAAAATTCGCACATTCAAAATGCATTGAAAATGTAGGACACCCAATATTTTATTATACTAATTATTATCATATTTTTAAATAAATTCAAAAAATTATCATTTGATTGATAGTGCCCTGAATCTATCACTAATTGATGCCCTTGATAACTTTAACGTTAATTTTATTGAATAATATAATTTTAATTTAAATTGTGCTCTTTTTACACGTAAATATGTTATATTTAGAATTACGTTCAAATAACATATAAGTATTTTAGTAAAACACAAATGTAGGTATGTTGTTTTTGCACAGACAAGTTTCTATCAGTCAATCAGAAACTTTGAATTATCACAAAACATTATTTTAAGCGTGTATTCAACGTTTGGAATTTTTGAAGTCCACGATAATAAAAATTTCTTGTTTTTTTTTTGGATCAACCTCGCATTAAATAAGAAAAAAAATTATTAAATTTTAAGCAAGGACTTGCGTTAAAAATACAATGAATTGTCTATGTTTTGCCAACTATAATTCAAAATAATTTTAGCAATAGAATGCCATTTTTATTTTTCCTCGTATATAAAGAAAAGAAAAAAAAACGATTAAACATCTGGCTGGTAATATTATCAACGGACACTGAATTCATGTAATACGATTATAGATTTAACAATAAAAGCTATAATTTACTAACAATATTTAAATAAAATTGAAAAAAAAAATGAATTTGAATTAAATATTTACAATGCATAAACAAACTACAAAAGAATCTGTAAAATAACACTATTTAAATATCAATTTAACAATTACTCGGTGGGTCCAGTTTTCATTTTTTTTTTTGCTCTCGATTGAAATCTTTAATAACCGTCAGCCATCTTATTACAGCTTAAGAAAAAAAACGTGACGATGGCTATTTTTTTCTTCTTATGTGAGAATAACCCCTAACGGTCATTTATAAAATAGCTGTTTTTTAATAGAAATAAATGACCGTTTTATTCTTGAAGTGGTTTTTCGGACCGTTCAAATTTAATATTCTGTAAATGTACAAATTATATTATGGGAAACATCGCCAGAGATGAATATCGTATAGATTTGTTGTTGTTTAAATTTCTTTCTGATAAAATGATATCTCGACAATTATCGCTTTGCAAACTTGATAGTATTATTCATTTTCTTTTTTATTTTTATTTGAGAACTTTCAATTTGGCTACATTAAGAAATGACTTGAAATTCTTCTTTTGATAATTTAATTATAATTTGATTGACTCTTTTATACGGTTTAACTCTAGCGTGACAAACATGAAAGTAAGTTTTTTCTCTGTCTTACCTTCACACTTTGTATACAATCACAATGTGCTGAATTAATGATATATCAGTGATATCATACTTCTTTTTTTTATTTTCTTTGATAAAAAATAATGTTTGCGGCACTCATTATATTATCGATAAAATGTTTATATGCCAAAACAATATTGTTTTAGATTCATACTAATTCTATGAAATTTTTTTTTAAAAAATAATATTTATAGAAATATTAGTAGAGATGCAGGCGCATAGAATATTACTGCATTGTCTTATTTATAATTAAAGTACTTATAGTACACATCATGTTAAATTTATTGGACTACATTTGGACCATTTTTTAGCAATTATACACATTGAAATGAATTCGTGTATTTTATTTGTAAAAAAATAATAATTGTTGATTAATTAGTTTTAAAATGCAAATAATTGATTGATTTCATCTTAAATACAATCACAATATCATTTATATGTTCCATAACACTGTCCAACAGCGTTTTTGGAATTCAGATGCCACTAGCACAGTCTGATAGGTTTTTTTTTATACAATTTAATGGTAAAAAACGTTTTTCTCCAACACGTCCAAAATCTCATTTTATACATATTTTTTCAAAATTGATGGACAGATCAAATATTAGATCTTAATTTTAATTTAAAGACTGAATTGAATAAAACAATATGTACTTAAATATCTACTTATGTTATGTAACTGAATGCAGTGCCATATATTAGCCTAATCGAGAAAAAATGGGCAAGTACTAGTGGTGCTGGAATTCGGTGGAGCTGAAAAAGATATATATATTTTTTTCTGTTGTTTATACTGAATTTTGACACTAATTAACTGAAGATGTTTTATTTTTTGTTTCCTCTCACGATGGAAAAATATAATATAATTTATAAATATTTGTATTTTGCAGTGGTGTTAAAGTATTTGATTACCATTCCAGTATATTTATGAAGACCTCAATTTATTGTGAATATAGAGCGAATCTTCCAATTTTGTGTGCGCCTATTTATTAAAGCGTTCTTATTCGCATATTCAATTAAAAATATATTAAACAAAATTAAATATTTCATATCTATTCATAAATAACAATATAATATATCGCTCGATTTATAGACCAGAACAACATCTTTAAATGAACGCTACAAGATTTTAACCAAAATAGATAATAAAAATTTGAATTTCTATTATCTAAATAATTTCTATTATGCGTAATTCCTTTCTTGAATGGATAATAATAAAGCATAAATTACGTGAAACCACCATATGCCCATTCGCAAATATCTTAAATCCAAAAATAATAAGAAATAAAAAAGAAAAAAATATGATCATTGTTCTCAACTAAACAAGCCCATTGCCATATATTATGTTCAAAATTCTATAACCTTTATACATTAAATCATTTATTTTCTCAGCAAACATTTTGTTCACGCGCTGCCCGCCACACATTTCCAGATAGCAACAACACAAAAAAAAAGTACTCTATTTTATTCTATTTGTATAAAAAATTAAAAACAAAAAATTACCCGCAGAAATGTTCGTTATGGATTTGTCTATGATTTGCCTCTAAAAGCATTGTCCCATTTTTGCATATCACTCGCATAATCCCAAAAGTAAATTATCAACCATAATAATATACCAATTGCTAGCCAGCTAGCCACATCATAGTATATCTATGTAATGCTGTCGTATATTCTTTACATTAGAAGTACAATTTTTTTTTCATTCCTTTTTTTTACATTTCTTTTCTATATTCAGCTTTATATTGTGTTGTCTTCAGTTTGCTAAGCGGTGCGATACATTTTTTTCTATGCCATACATTTTTTTTTTCAATTTCCTTTGGGGTGAAATAAAAAATAATTCGCATGAACAAAATATAACAGACCAAGTATTACACATGGTGTAATAATATTTTAAACATCAATCCAAGCTCAACTAGGCTTTCTATTGTAATCAAAACCATAATTTTGCGCCAGTTTTTTTTTTCAGTCAGAAATCTATATTCATTGCTGCACCCAAATAAAAGTAAGAATTATGGTGGGAATTTAATCTAATATATGTACATATAAATTGTATAAGATTCCGTTTATGTGAAATTGTCTGTTCAGAAAGTTGCACACTTGCAAAAGCATAAACAAGATCCTCATTGAAAATTCAATACGAAAATTATGGACCAAACATATTTAATAATTAAGTGCCAAAAACATTTTTTTTTTGCATATCAATAATAAATACATACTTGTAAGCGGAATCAAATATCTTTCCTGCTCTTCAATGAAATTGTAAATAGCGGCATTCAAAATACGAAATACCAAAACAAAAACAAAACCCACTGTCTGTTTATTGGTTTTTTATTTAAAAGGTTCTTGCACTCATAAAGAATTTACAAACGTTTAAAATTGGTATATTACAAGAGCAATCATACTATGTATATCTATAAGAGAAAATTAAAAAAAAAAAAAACAAAACAATAACAGGGCAATAACAAACAAAACACAAATATTTACATATCACATTCTTCATTTTTTCATAATAATTAAAAAATAAAATAAAAATAACCTATTAAAGTTGCATAACAATAAACGTTATAAACGTACATTCCAAACTGAAATAAACAAATATTTAAGTATAACATTTTTATTCTTTCTATATCTGTCTGTGATATGAAAATAAATACGAACGTTATTATTTTGGATTGTATACAAATTTTAGATACTTTTGTTAGAATTATTGTAATGACGTATTCCTGAGATGAATGAAAACGCCAGTTTTTTGAAGCCAAATTTCAATTTGAATGTTAATTTTAATTTTAATTTTTGATCATGAATTTATCTTAACAGCGAACTACTGATACTCTTCAAAATAATTTAATTCGTGCATTTAATCCACTAAATTAGTATTTGTTTGCTCGTTATTTATTTTTTATTTTTTTTGAAGATATGTTTCTAATTATTTATGTTTGACTTAAAAATAATTTCATTTAAATAGATTTAACTGTTTTAACGAAACTAAATATGATCGTGCATGTTGCATTATGAAAACATATTATTATAGATTATATCAACATTCAACACCATCTATTCTTTATATAACCATCGTATCACTTCCAGAAAACATTATATGTGCAACACGTCCAGCATGTGTTATGCTGGTCGTGTTTGTGTAGTACACATAATAATATGTAACTACCTATAAGCATTATAAGCATTATCACATTCATAAAATAGAATTCTTTCCTAAACAAGATATTCATTTTTTTTCTTGTCAATATCAATGATAGCTGTGGTGAGTGTAAACTTTCTAAAATATATGTTATGCCTTCTCTGGAATTCATTCATAGAAATAAATATTATGTGACTACAAATTTAATATAATATTGAGGTTTTACCTTTATAAATTTATAACGGATAATCGGTGTGCAGCAGGGACATCTCTCGGAAAATAGTATTTTGAAATGTTTGAAATTAAATACTATAGAAAGATAGAAAAACATGAGTATTATGGCCAGGGAGTCGGAACGTTCCTTTTGGTTCCGGAGCGGTTCAGGCTTCTGTCCGCACAAGATTTATTTTTTTCGAAATT
>JAABKK020017607.1:0-51332 GCA_011634745.2 Catotricha subobsoleta
CTTTACAAAGTGATGAGAATCGATATTTAACACAACTTTAATTTTATAGTAACTCGTGACATTTTTTAGAATTAAAAATATTTCATATAATTCATTTTTCATATTTTTCCGTTTTGCTGTGGAATTGCCCATATTTTAATTACAAATAATTTATAGCAATTCTATAATTCGTTTGCTGAACCGAAACCAATAAATTTGTACACCGAAATTGAATGCAAATAAAATGATTCGTAATTTTGGACATACATTAAATAATTATTAAAACTTTTATTGGAATGTATTAAAAATGTTGTTCAATTAATGCCGATTGAATATATTTTTAATATAACAAAAAACCTAAAAAAAAACTAGACATAATATCTGTATTTGAGATAGGACAATAAAAGTGCTGTTAAACTATATGGACTATGCAGTATACATATTTGTGGTAGGCGAAATCTTATATTCTTTCTTATCTATGGATACGACTTGGAGCTATAACAATGTTTACTGAATACGAGTATAGTGAATGTTGTCTTATTAACGAGAACTGTGGTTACGATACTACGAAAAAATAATCACTTTTTTATTTATGATGTAACATAATTATCAGGGTTACATTACTTTATCTTGCAGTGCACCACAGTCCACAACTACAAGCCATCATTGACCATTTAAAAAAAATATTTCTATCCTCACATTTTGAGTAAATATTTTTTGATTGCGTCGCGTATTGGGCATTATTATTTTTAAATTAAAATGTATGGTTTTTTAATTTTTTTAAAATTCACCTTTCAATCATCAAGCTGAAAATATCCTGTAAAGATTGAAAAAAAAAAATGCTTGATACATATGAGGAATAATTGATTAATTACAACGTCAGTAAAGAGTTTAATAAGAAATTTATAATATTTATGCTTACATAATCTAATTCTAGATTGCAGTATAAGTTTCCTTATAAGGTCGGTGATCTTTCGAAAAAAAACCTGCATATCATTGTATCTAAAAAAAAAAAAATCTTCAATATTTTCGGTAATTCAATATTGGTGTATAGACTTGACTGTAAACGAAAATTTTAGGTAATTTCTATAAATTTTAAATGTTCTCTTTTTTATGCTTTATATATTAGCGTGTGCATTTGGTTGTCAATGGCCATCAATTTATATGTCCTTTTGTTGTTGTAGTCACAAATGCATAAAAAATATAAATGAAATGATGCTTATATTTTGCGCGCACACAGTAGTCGGTCGTATCTATTGTGTCTGTGCATATAATATTATATGCAGTCGCATCCAAAAACTAATAGCGGTTATTCAAACAAACAAAAAAAAAACATGGTATTTTGCATTTTGTCGCGATGCAAAATGCAAACATATAAAAATCGCTCTATCATTGTTTTCCTCAAAAAAAAAAAAAAAAAAATTTATATTTTTTTTTATTTTTGAGTTTTCGGTTTTGGCGTCTCATGCGTTACCTTTTCGGCATAGGTAAGGTTTTAGCATTAAATATTGCATTAGGTAGATTTTTGTTATTTCACAGCGTTGGCGGCGATGCATAAACACAAGCAACAAAAAAAAAAACAACCACAACAACCAATTTCACATTGTTTTGTGTGTAAATTAGCATATTTGCGAGATAATTTTATACTTCGTTTTAACAATATTTAAGACATAATTTTGTTCATATCATTTGAAACAGCCTGATTTTTTTTTCTCTCATTTTGTGCCTGACCATACGTGCATACAGCGCGATATCCTTTGAATAAAAAAAAACTCATAGACTGGACCCAAGTTGTGTGTAAAAATGATATTCACAAACAAAATTTTATTATTGAAAAAAAAAAGAAGAAAAATACCAGAAAAAAAAGAAGAAGTCACAATTTAAATTTAGAGTTTTAAATTATGTTTTATTTATTATTATGCGCAAACACAGCAGCACTCTGACATTTTTAACTTCGTTTGTTTATAGATATTATTACATATTATTATTATTATATATAATATATATATAATTTTTTTTTTTTGCATAAAAATATATACGCGCGCATCTTATGCATAACATTAAATGTATTTCTATATGGGGCAACAATCAAGCATTATTTTTCATTTTGTTTGTTGTGCTTACATATATCTCTTCCCCGGTACTAACTGTTTAGAGTTTTTTTTAATTTTTTTTGGTTTGAGCGTGCTGCTACTTTAGAATAGATTTAAACTAAGTATAATTTAATATTAAATTAAAAATTGTTTATTATTTAATGCGAAATTGTCCTTTTTTTTTAAATAAATTTTTACTTTTCTCTTTTTTTAAATATTTTTTTTAAACAATAGCAACTTCATTTAAAAATAGAAAAATAAAACATTTTTGTCGTTTGGTTTGGTTTGGATTTGAAATTCAGTAATTAAATGTATTTTTGGTTAGCTTTATTCAGTTTTATAAAGAAAACGAACTTTAACAATGTCACAGAATATCTGAATATATTTAAACCGAAAATCAAATTTGGTATTCTAATAAGTTGAAATAAATTTTATTTGTAAGAAGATGAAAAAGACGACGATGAAACAATAAAAAAAAACCCCAAAAAAATCGAAAAAAAAAATTAATATTATAATTGTTGTCTTTTGTCTTGTGATGAGATGATGTGAATGTGGTGAATGATGAGATAGTTGGATATAGAAGGACATATATTTTATATGGTGGACGAAATACGCGACGGGACACACAAATCATGATTATTTTTTTTTTTTTTCTTTTAAAACCAATAATTTATATTTTCAACTTCAATCGAAATACAAATATAATAAATTTTATAACTAAAACGAAAAAAATAAAATAAAATAAATAACAAAAAATAAATAATATTTAATTAAATCAAAAAAATATTGTATGCAATCTGAAAGTTTTATGGTCTGGTTAAATACTGTTTTGAACAATGGATATACTCATATATATACAAACCTCATCATAATGGGCGACTGTATATGTGGTATTAATTCATTATTATTGATCACATAAATTGAAATCTGTTTTTATATATTCTAATTCAAATATGTATAACGTTTCATCAATATAGAACATTTAATGGCAGATGAACTCTTTAGAATTAAATTTACCAGTAAAATGCGCCATTGAACCAGATTCTATTGGGCTTATTCATCATAGATCACACATATTTACTACAATTGTATTCTTCTATCGTTTTTTATTTCATATATGTATAAAATAAACCGTATAACGGTGGGTATACCCACGGGGTGTCAATGCACGTGAATTTTCACTTAGATGGAAATAAAGTTAAATGAGCCTATTTTGATAATTTAAAAACAATCAGCCTCACTTTGATATTTCAAGGAAAAAATTGATAATTTAAGTACAACCAGCCTACTTTGATAATCAGTACTCTGTGTGGGTGAAATCCACTACATCCATCTTCGAACTTGACCATACTATTGACATATATAACGGATATACGAAAACAGAAGTTTCAAAAGTTGACTCTGTCTAAAGTTATCGCACTGACGGATAGATACAGTAGAGTATTCCCATAACCCATAAAGTGGTTTCACCACTTAATAATATGAATTACATTTATAGCTCATATATTCATTTAGATATTTATATTAATATATAAATAATATTGTTAGCGCTTATCAAAACTACTCAATTAATTCAAAGCCACATCGAAATCAACTTATATTCACCCGATCATTAGATATATACATAAATTTCAATTCCATTAACCAAAAGCATTTATCCTATATCGAAATTGTATACACCGAAAAATTGTTTCCTGTTTAACACCATATCTTATGAAAAGTAAAAATTTTGATATTAAAAACGAGTCGCATATAATTGTTTGTGATATTTCACAAATTGTTCTGTTTTGTTTGTTTGCTTTTTATATTGTTTTTCTTTATTTCTCTTCTTTTTTTTTTATATATGTTTGAAATTTCTACTTCCGGACAAAAAAACTTATGCCGCTTTAAATTTGCATTTGGATTATCTCTGTAAAATACGATCCTAGCTAAATGGTGAATCTGGTGATTGAAAACATTTCTTTCATCTTTGTTATTGTTTTAAGAACATCGACAGCTCTTTAACCATTTTTGTTGGTAAATTATAAGCACATCCTAGAGAATATTCGTGTTCAGTCTTTTAAGCTACGCAGGTTCGGTTTGTCTAAGGTTACCAGGAATATATCTGATTGTTTTTTTATTGTTTTTTTTTTAACAGAGAATAACAAATAATTCGTTAAACTGTGATTACCAGGAATATTTCAGATTTGTATAAAACCTTGGAAAAACTATTTTATAATATTGTTATTGTCCTTACCAGTTGTCTTCTTGTTATATACCACCTATACATTTATTTTTTCTTCATACATCCAACTAGTTACCTATATTACATTTGTTTGTTTGTTTGGTTGTTGTTTTTTTTTGGTTTTTTTGTCTTTTATATTCGATATATTCCATCCAAAGAGTACATACTGTAGGTATTATAATACACATTTATATTTATGTATACATAAATTTTGTATTTATTTATTTTATTCAGATTAATTCAAAGAATAAAGAAGAGAATTTCACATTATTTCGATTCAGTATCTGCAGTTATATATACTTACACTATAGTTATATCTTATATCCATACCATTTTTTGTACTTCTCTTCTATATGAGACGGCTATGTACTTACATTGGTGGTTATAGACTTTATAGTACAACACTTCGAATCGCATATATTAAAATTAAATATAAAAAATAAAATGAAAAAAGAAGTAAATATGGAAGTACAGAGAGACAGACACAAAAGTATAATAAAAGATATATATGTAGTACCTATTTTGTGTCCGTATCGCTAGGTACCCAAGTACGATTTTTTTTCCTTCACTACCACTCTAACTATATATTATATATGTATATATTTGTATATGTATATGAATATCAATAATTCAATCTACCAATGTGTGGCTGTAGCTTAAAAATATTTTTTATTTTATTTTATTTTTAGTTCAAAAGAATATTATAATAATAATTTAAATTAGACGCGTTTTAAGAATCGAGAGAGAAAAAAAATTGTTGAATAACAAGAAGAAAAAAAAAATAGAAGCATAATGTAGAAATAAAAGAAATAAAAATAATAATAAATGTAAATTGCATCGAGAATCGTACAGTTTTTGTAAATTATTATTATTGATTTTAGTTCGATCTTTCATTCGAAACATATACGAGTTTATGTACTTACTTATTCATTCATTTTTGTTCTTTCATTTCAAATAATTAATTACTGCAATTAAATGCAGAACTGGTAGAAAATTTACTCTACAGATCGATTGATAGTTTAAGAAATAACTCTCTAGCTCTACCAAAATGACAAATCAAAAGAAAAATGAAATAAAATAGCATATTAAATCTTCTAAAATTTCAAAAACATGTAAAACTATTTAAATTATTATCAAATGTATTATCACAATTCATCCACAAGTAGAAGTAACCTATATACAGGACAAAACAAAAAAAAATTGTCCGGTATATCTGTGTACTAACTGCGTACAAGATGAATTACATATCTAATCAATTTCATAGTTCGCAACAGCCGCCCTACATTGAGTTCTGTATACACTTTAGTATGCTACGTGTTTCTACTATTCTATTATCTAGTATTATTTCACTGTTTCCTTTGTACACCCACTAGGGCTAAAGCGAGAACAAAGTTGTCTTGCATATAGAAAATGCACACTGTAAAAGGAAAAATGTTCTGTTTTTAGTGATTGTTTCCAAACAAGTGTGAAAAAATGAATAAAAGTGAAGAAAATTACTTTTGACCTTAAAGTGTGATTTTCGACTGTCAATATACCAAAGCCAGCAACTCCACAAGAAAAAATATTAAAACTTTATCCCGATCGACCCACTTAGTTTTGGAGAAAATTGAGAAAATCCTAAGGGGATAGAAAACACAAATATAAAATAGATTTACTATATATACATAAAGAATTTGATAAAAGAAAAATTAGAAAAAGACACTCTACTATAATTCAAAATAAAATTTAAAAATCCTATCGATCTGTTACAGGCAAGCTTCGTCATTAATTATCCGCTGGGTCTAATCTCAACGACATAAAAATCACAATGAATATTGTTTTTTTTTGCACGATTTCTTTTTAGTTATATATATATATATATATATATATATATGAGAACAAATATTATACAGGATAGAATGCTAAAAACGTTTCCGAAAACTCTACCTCACTCGCGCTTTGCACTCATTTAAAAAGTAAGGCAATGAGTATACTTCGTTTCCCACTACATTTGTTTGCTGTTTAAGTGCAAAGTGTGATAAGAAGAGTTACGTTTGGAACCGTATTTCGATAATAAGTAATAAGTTTGTGTGAGTTAGAGGTTTCGGAAACGTCCTAAACGTCCTAAGGCGCTGTTCATATATTACGTAACGCTTTGGGGGGGTGGAGGGGGGTGGTTTGGGGCTGTGTTACGCTTCATATAAAAGAAAAAAAACATCATATAAAAAATGTTACGATCGAGGAGGGGGGGGGTCTAAAACAGACCAAAATCGCGTTACGTAATATAGTAATATATGAACAGCGCCTAAATGGTGTAAGTGTGAAACTTTTTAAATGATTTTAATCCCAAAGTACGACCTCAGTAACAGATTATTCTTCCATCTGAAATATATATTAGTTAGATTTAAAAAAAACCCACTAATTTCTCGGTCCACTGTTTTTCTTCTATTTTTTCTAAATATTTTTGCACAATTTTGTGTAAATCTTTTTACTATCAATAAATACGTTAATCTAATCTGACAACAAATCATTTTCACAAACTTCATTTGAGCTTTTTAATCTAACCAAGAAAACCAAATATCTATCATATAATAATTTAATGTAGCTTAATTTGACCGTTTTGTACGCTCAATTTCAATAATCGAAAACGAAAGTTTCATTTCTATCATTATCGCATCCTTTTTATCTAAAACATTCGCAACATTTGCCAAAGGAAACAATAATATACTTATTTGTAAGCGATGAATTTTCTTTTCTTATTAAGTAAAGTGGAAAAAAGTTTATTTTTTGGTTTTGTTCATTAAGTTACTAAGAGATGGCGATAAATGAATGGTGTTTTTTTTTTCTCGATTTTATTTTACATTTCACAAATTATTATTTCTAAGCTCAGCTAATATTTATTTTTAATTCGATTTATATTAAATATTTTTTTTTTTATTAATTCAGGTTGATCTAAAGTTTTTGTTTTTGAAATATGTAATATCATTTCGTTTCTAATGATATTCATATTGCCTCTTACAGAATACAGATAGATTACACTCCTATCCCACGTAAGTTTCTGGCCGCTTAACTTTACACCCTTAATCGACGATATTTCAAAAACTATAAGACGGATCGTTTAAATGTAAAAGTACTATTGTCACTTTCGACAACAACAACAATAAAATTGCATGCAATTTTTTGTATTACATGCTTAAACAGAAATATCTCATAAACTAGTGGAGATCATTTAAAACTTTCTTCAGAAAAAGTGTTAGGCTCGCCGAAAGTGACAATACTGCTTTTACATTTAAACGATCCGACTTGTAGTTTTTGAAATATCTTCGATTAATGGTGTAAAGTTTAGCGGCCAGAAACTTACGTGGGATAGACGTGTTAGAAGTTAACTGACATCCAAAAGAAAATTTAAATTGCATTATAATAATAAATTATTTGTTTTCATTGATGTTAAGGAGAGCAGAAATATTACTCCGTATTGTTTTATTCTGTCGCTTTTAGAAAGAAAAACTTACGTGCGATATTTTTCGAAAAGTTAATTTAGAATTGATTCGTTTAAAGAATTTATTTTTTTAATTTCTGTAAACGATAATTATCAATACATCATCATAGATAATCAAAATACGAGTAATAAAAATGAAATTATGCGTACATTTAGTTGAGATTCATATTCTCTCGATTAAAGTTTACGGTTTTCATTATAAATACGAGAGAAAAATGCACAATATTCTACTTTGTATTGTGTAGTTAATGTTATATAGTATACGTACCATGTGTGACGGAGGTCTTGTACGGATATTCGCAATAATTTTCGATTTTATCTAATAAATTTTCAGCGATTGGAAATAAAATTATAGTTGATTTAAAATAAAAGCTATTTTTTTTTATTTTAATTCTCTAGAACTTTTGCACACATGACTTTTGGATTAGAAATAGTTGTGCGGAAGGCAGTGGTTTGCATTATTGCGGATATCCTTCACATCCGCAACAATCTGCACCACATTTTCTATGAAAAACTATTTCTAATCTAAAAGTCATGTATGGAAAAGTTGTAGCGAAGAAAAAAACAATTTTTTTCATTTTCAATAAACTACATTTTTATTTTCAATCGTTTAAAATTTATTAAATAAAATCGAAATGTTTTACGAATATCCGTGTTACGTTTATCAAATCATATTTAAACACGAGAGAACATTATTTTAATAAAACACATTCAAACTGTATCGCTGTTTTTTATTTTTATTTTTTATATAAAAATGTGAAATCATACTTTAACGACTTTTTAATGCGTTTCGGCGTGAATTTCTCTAAAAAAAAAAAGCTCTGATATTCCTGCCTATTCCTTGTTAACATAAGAACTCTTATCATATAATTCTAAATTTCTATCAATAAAAATTTCTTTAACCGTTTTGCACGGGAATTAATTGTGGCAGTCGGAAAATCTATCAAAAAATCAAGCAAATTAAATAAATTTTATCATGTATTTTCAAAATAACTTTTACATAAAAGAGACAAAGAATGATTTAACAAACTGTAAATATTTAAATTTCTATCCATTCATATTTCACGATAAAATCACATTTAATTTTGATGTACATTATAATGTACGCCCCTCGTGAATGGGTTAACTGAATCTAAAAATCCTTTTCTAGATCTTCCACATTTTCTAACACCTTCAAAACATATTTTTATAAATTTGCCCAAACTATATCTTAATCTTATTTTCATTGCTCTGCAAAGTAATTTTGCGCTCAAAGTTCCAACTCTTGCGTCAGGTTAGAATTTAGATCGACATAATTTTGTATATATATGAATATGGTGAAAGATTGTGTGAACCGTTCCATATAGTAGACTATTAGTATAGTACTAATTTAGTATCTACAAAATAACTAATAGTGCGAGTATATGATTTCTTGTGACGACAAATTTCTTCGTTCTATACTGAAAAATAAATTAGTACCGACATATAACATAAGCAGAAAGAAGTACATTATACAACATCAAGAATCAAAATTGTTAATACATCAGTTTTTATTATTTTATTTCTATATTCGACAATGACAATAATAACCACAATTCATATTCTATTGCAAATTAGTGTAATATAATTTCCATATAAATATCGTTTATGAATAAAATTATTGATATCGATATTTGATTTGGCGAAAGAATAATTTGAGCGCCCTATTTTTTTTTCTTTTCTTTTTCTATAGTCTCGAGCCCTAAAATAATTATATAGCGAGAATCGCTATAAGAAATTATTTTAAGGGAAAAAGAAGTACGTAATTCATCTCCAATCCCTTTGTGCACATAATTCTATCAATAAAAACTTCCGATACCTTTAATTTATGTTTTATATATGTTATACTCGTATATAATGCATTTCCACACGACTTAATATATCAAATAATAGTAACAGAATGATTTTTGTTTGTTTCCTATTTATTAAATTTATTTTCGACAAGATTTCATTTTTGATGCTAAGTTAATAGTTTTTACTTATCGTTTTTTTTTCTTGCTATTCTCTCATAAATATTAAAAAAAAAGTTCAGAAAACATTAATAATATACCTATTTATTTATGGCATGCATTTAATTGAGCCACTAAAACAAATAAATGTACCAATAAAATAATGATTTCGAGCCACTATTATAAATAGTTTCTTAGAAGAAAGATAGGCCCTAGCGGCGGAGTGATATAATTCAAAAAGAATACGATTTTTGACAAAATCTATAGTAAAACGGAAAGTTATAATTGTGAATCAAACACTTTATGTATTTCAGGCGGTACATAAATTTAGTAACTCGATTATTATTTGTTTATTGGACCAAAATCATCAGTTTAGCGGCTCATTTATTTGTTAAGTGGACACAAATATTTATTTAAGTAGTTCGAAAATGATTTTATTTTAATGGCACATTCATATATGTTTAGTTGATCTGATAATATATTAGCCGTTTATTTATATTTTCTTCATTTCCAAACAACTCAGTATACTGCCTTCTAATTCTACCTACTGAATGTTTTTGTTCAACGAACAAATACAATTTTATGTGACTTAAACAAAATTTTGGTGAAGGGGTGACGAGAACTTCAATTAAATACATAAAAAACAATATTTAATTATTTAAATCTTTTAAAAATATAACAAGCTGATATTAAAATTTTATTTTCCCTTTTCAAAACTTTTTATTTACCTTATAATTTGACATTCAATTCGGTATTTTTTTTTCCGCATTATAATATCGTCTAAAGCACATACAAATGAAATTAATATTTTTGAATGCTTGAACCTGAGCATCAAATAAGAAAGAAAGAAAAGAAATTGTAACAGATAAACAATAATAATAATAATAATTAATAAAGATACACAATTCTTTTTTTTTTTTAATTTTTGAACATGCTTAACATATAATTTATCCCGCTAGACACGGACGGTCATTGGGTACAACATTTTTAGTGGAATATTTTGAAAAAGACAACATTTTACCAAACATTAAAAATGTCTTAAAAAATGTTTTATCTAAGAGCATATTTTGCTTTCAGTCGCAAATATAATTTGCTTAATCTGTCGATTGTCTTTTAAATGTAACACACTTGAGTCTAATTTAATAATAAAAACAAGATACATATCCAATATCCGACAGAAACTTAATATTATTATGGAATCAAAGCAAATTTAAAGGTTAAATCGTTATTAATATTTTTATTAATAATTTAAATTAATTGCCAATAATCTTGGATTATTTATCGAAATTTATTATGAACTAAATACTACTTATTTCTTTATACATTTTGTTTTCACTAGAATTTCTAAAAATCATCATTATTTCAGGCACACAAGATTTTCGTATTATCCATCAACTTATATATTTTAATGATTGTTTTCATTGACGGTCTAGCATTTGTGTATGTAATTATTATTGGCAACTGCTATGCAAATATTTATTTCAATGCTTGTTTGCCAGTTTCAGTTATTTCTTTGAATTTTTTTTTACCTTATATTTATCTGAAGACGATGTATGTAGAGGTAGACATCATTCTGATTATATTTGGTAGTTATATTGGCATTGTCTTGTTGTGATTTAGAATTTGTTTGAATTTTGTAAAACATTCAATCGATTTGATATGAAAAATACGGTTGTGTGGTTGCATCGATGGTTGGTAGCAGCAAATTGATTGAATTCAAATATGTTATATATTTATATTTATGTTTTTTTATTGAATGTATTTAAATGGAAGTTTTGGTAAAAGCTCGGATAAATGTAACAGTGGGTATGCAGGGCCGTACCTACTATGAGGCTCATGAGGGCTCAGCCAGCTCTAGAATTATTAGAGCCAGCTCTAGGAAAAGCAAAAATAGAACATTTTTCAAGTGTTCCAACATACAGCGTGGTTTTCTTCGCGGTTTATGTGTATGATCTTTCTGTGTTTTATTTCAAATTTAGTTTGGCAACCACGACCAACCTATTCTGGGCAACTATAAGCAATTTAAACCACGTATTCATAAAATATTATATCAAATATTCGAGGCTTAGCCAGCTCTGTGATTTTGCGCTGGTTACGGCCCTGTGGGTATGTGATGTGGGAAGATACTAAATAGTTGCTCGTTTGATTGCATGACATGTAAAATTCAATTCGGTACTATTTATATGTTTATATGTAAAACCTTCACATAATTGGTTTATACATATATATTTATTTGTGTATAATATATATGTTCGATATACATAATACGTTTGTATGACTTTAATGTAATTCTTTACAACGTTTGCACAGGAGGAAGGACGAAATAGTGAAATGAAAATAGTTTCGATTTGTATAATGTAAAGTATTTATTGTAGAAATATGAAAGTCTCCTAATTAATGAAGATTTTTTTTTATATACATTTGTTATCTTAACATTACAAATCAATTTGAAATAGAATGATTTTCACTTAAATATCGATTTCTTATGACATATTATTGTTTAAATATGTAAAGTATACGTACGTATCAGATGTCACATCATGCAAATATAAAAATTGGTAAACTGTTGTGAATTGTGATAATCATAAATGCAAATAAAAGTAAATACTAGCGTTAAATCACGAAGTGGAGGAAATGTTTTTGCATGTTCAATGGTCACTTTCCAAATTTCGAATGGAATATTAAAAATTTACGGTAGTTCTAAATATATGTTTTCACAAAAGCATCCTCAGAGTATATTCCATATACGAACTCATATATATTTCAAGTTCGGATACTCATATTTTCCAAATTCGACCGAAGTTCTCAAAAATGTAGTAAAAAATGTCTTATGTCTTATAATATTTAAATACATTTTTTTTAAGTTATATTTTATTATAGTACTCAGACTCACTTTAAAGTGGCGAAATGTATTGAATATAATTTCAGATTACCAAAATTTAATAAATAAAAAATTCTCAAGAACCTTTGTAATATTTTTATCTATCTAAACATAAACATAATTCCAAAAGGTTTGGTCGTTTGAATTAGTTTCCAAAAAGGCTCTTTTTTACATAAATTGATTGTTCTGACTAGGCTTTATAAAAAAAAAATCTTTGATTTATGCTTAAACCTTTATCCCACACGTTGGATATATCGAAAGAAAAATGAACATATCTTCACAATATTATGCGCTGAAACAATAAAACGTATCATTGCGCAGAATATTGAGAAAATATGATTATTTTTCGGTAGATATCTATGCATATGGGATAGGGACTTTAAATCAAACATTTAAAATGCTGTGTACATGTTTATAATTTTGTAGCTAGTGCACATGACTGTGACACAAGATTTGTCCACCATATTTATACGTTACGCCTCTAAAAAATATTAACAATAAAAATTGTATAAATTTGAATTAAATAAAATTGTTCAACTTTCCACTGAGAAAATTAATAAAATGGTTGCATTACATCTTCATTTTTCGTTGATTATAGTTGAACATATTCACAGACATAAATGACTCGTAAATCATATAGTATCAGATTTTAATAAACTTGCAAGATCATATTTACAGCTTGTTATATGTATTACTTACACACTGACAAGCTAAAATTTCATATCATATTAAAAACAAGGGAATCACACACACACAACAATGAATAAAAATTAAAGGTACCAAAAATATAAATCAAAAAAAAAAAAAATTGACTATTTTTTTTGCTTTATCAACGAATATACTCGAAATTAATTTCAAATACACATAAAAATAATATTTATTAAAAAGCGATAAAATAAATTTAACCATTTGAATAATTATAAGATTTAAAGCCCGCGCAATTCCGATATCTGGTTTAGCCAGTTTTACACCTTTCGATGATGTGATTAAATAAGACGTAAGAATATATAGAGGTATGTCGTATGTAAAAGTTACGTACAATGTAAATTATACGCATGGCATATAAAATGCATCTAGTAGACGGTATATAATAACCACATGCCGATACAATATTTTATAATACAATAAATATACATTTAAATGAAAACTAACAAGAATAAGAAGAAAAAAAAAATCAAGAAGAAAATATCAATGGCTTTAGGTTAGGCATTAGATATTATAAAAATATCTTAAGCTACACAGCATTCACCATTATGGTAAAATACTATTTGTAGGTAATTTCGTTAAGATATCTAACCACTAATAGATACTCACGATGGTTATAACGTTATAAATAATAAATAAAATGTGAGATAATGATCATCTTATTATCTGTATATATGAATATTGATGATCACGATGTGGCCGGCTTTTATATTATTATTATTAAATATTATGACACTATATTTATGACATATGTGTGATGTGTCAGAAGAGATTAATACAATAAAAAACAGAGGTGAGTAATATGGGTATGCGTATGAATTATGATAAACAAAAAGCTAGAAGAGAAAGAGAGAGATAGAGACAGATAAAGAGAGATAAAGAGAGATAGAGAGATAAAGAGATAAAGAGAGATAAAGAGAGAGAGAAGAGAGAGAAGAGAAAGAAGAGAGAGAAGAGAGAGAAGAGAGAGAAGAGAGAGAAGAGAGAGAAGAGAGAGAGGAGAGAGAGGAAAGAGAGGAGAGAACAGAGAGAGAGAGTGGAGAAAGGGAGGGTAGCATCTATAAACTTTTAATGTAGCAACAAAATATTTTTGAAAAAAATAATTGTCCATTCGCTGTCGACATTTTTCTTTAAAGTCGAAACATTTAAATATTAAATAAACTTATCTTGAATGTTATAAAAATGTTATTATTATTATTATCGGTTATAAAAATAAATATGCTTTTAAATAAAAATTCAAATAGTGTGAAGAAATGCTATCCTATTGACCATCACCACCTTACATTATAATGGTGTCGTGTACAAGGAATAGCATCGTTTGTACATTTATGCAATATAAACTATACAAAATCTACTTAATATTATATTAAAGCCCATAAAATTAATTCAATGTTTTGGGTCCTCGCCGTTGTTGTGGTTGCAGTTATAGATGTTGTTGTTGTAGTCGCGCGCGCGATTTATTTTTATTATTATTCGAATTTGTAAAGAAAGATTTCAGTGTGTTGTTGTTGTTTTATTTGATTTGATTTGATTGTTTGGTGCCTCGTCGCGTTTAGTCCAATAATTATTATTTTAGTTTGTTGAATGCATTCAACACAGTCCAGTTCATATCCAGGTAGATGATGGATAAAGGCGTTGATATTTCGTGGTTCTTTTGCGTGGTATATGCATAGACATTTATCTATATATTGAGTATTAGTAATGTGATGGCTATTTTGCTGCCTGGCTCAAAGATGATATTATTTTATTTCTTTCTGTTTTTTTTTCTTTTTCGGCTGTTGATTGAAAGAGTTTACGAATATTATTGTAATATATATATTCTTTATATCGTTTCGACTGGTGTTCTTTACAACTTAATGTGTATAACATATGTTTAGGTGTGTTTTTTATTTATTTATTTATTTTTTGCTTTACACACATAAAATAAATGTTCATTTTCTTTTATTGATCAGCCTATATAAGTTATAAATATATCGATTTTTTGTTGAATTATATGGCCATTTATTTAATTAAATGTATAACAAGCGACGAACGATAATATAAAGACTCAGTCGGCTAATCTAAAGCTTAGAATTTTGGTGAATTTATGTTAATTTGTTTCAAAAGATTTCTGTTGCAAGAAAAAAACAAATTAAATAAAATAAAATAAATATTGGATTGGGTAAAAACGTAAATGATTATTCAAAAATTGAATTTATAAAACTGTAATTGGGTCTAATTTCTTTAATCATTGAATTTACAATATCTACGTCGTACATCGCATTAAAATAGAAAAGGAAAAGAATAAAAATTATGTAAATTAAGCATGCACTTATTTCGTATAAAAACTATAAACTGACACCGAAATAATTAAAATAAGAGTGCGAAAGAACAAATCGTAAATCCACATTACATTTTTTCTTTTTTTTATTGTAAATAAACAATTTTATGGTGTTACGACTCAAACCGCGCATCATTTAATGTGTTACTAAAAGTAATAAGAGAAACATTACACATATATTGAGTACGAGACATTGTATCGACGAAGAGGTAATAAGTATGCAATAATTTACTATACGAACGAGGAATTTTTTTTTTCTTCTTTTATTTTTATTCCTTTTTTTTTTTCATTAATTTGTTGTTTTTATTGTT
Organism: Catotricha subobsoleta; assembly: GCA_011634745.2. Lineage (NCBI taxonomy): Eukaryota > Metazoa > Arthropoda > Insecta > Diptera > Cecidomyiidae > Catotricha > Catotricha subobsoleta. The sequence goes on from JAABKK020017607.1 coordinate 15,959, forward strand.
TTCTTGTTAAAAGACATTAAAAACAACATTATAATATATTTTTTGTAGAAGTGTGTGGATGTTTTCATTTTAATAAACTTAATGTTTTAAACCGGTGCTTAATGCATTGTATATATATTTCCATTACAATATGTATGAATGAGCAGAACAAAATATTATGTATTTTATGTATTATGAATGTGGCAATCTAGGCTTTTATAAATAAAAATCGTTCTATAAATTATTGATGGGACAACGATATGTGATACGAATTATACTTACGCTACCTAATAATTTTTAATATTTAAGAAAAATATTATGGATTATGCAACTACGTCCACCAAATTATGTGTAGATTGTCAGTTTTGAATTATTTATTTATAGACCTTATTGTGTAACGATCTTAATATCGAGTGGTCAACTCGATTTTTTCTTTTTCCATTTGTTTAACTGAAAATCTATCGATGAACAGATTCATTGTTAATATTAGCTGTAGATGAGGTTCAGGTAATTTTTTATAACGCGCTGGAATTTGTATTCAAAGTTATAAACGGATTTACTATTTCTGTGTAAGAACAAGTTTTCGTATTTACCAGATGTGCAGATAGTTTTAAATCGCAAATTTCTCCAAGCAAGAAGCGTTGGAACGATATTTGATCTAAAAATCAATAATTTAGATCATTTTGATTGATCACAATTTCATAATTTTATACTAATTTAATAAATTATGAAGACTTTGCAGTGTAATAATAATAAAAAAAAAAAATCTTTTTCAGTCATCTTACATTTTGAACTTGATATGTATTATTTTCTTTTTTTGATCATTCCGAACACTGCATACAAGAATTGCTTTCCCTAAAATCATTCTCCCTCTGTTTGTATAAATTTATGAAGCTGAAATTTAGAATAACTTTTAAAACGTTAATGAAACATGAAGTCTATCTACTCGTAGTAGTTTAATTACGCAACATAAATCAATTGTCTTTTATTTTTAGCAGAAAAATAACATATTTTTTCAATGTTGATGTTTAATATTTGATAATTATGGTCGTTATTACCAATCCGGATAGTAAAAAAAATCCTGGATTTTACGGAAAATAAATCACCGATTTTCTCGATTTTTTTTGAAAAAATCCATTGTTTTTTGTACTTTTTCATTGTATATAATATTAACATTGGTCAAAAAAATCGATTTTTTTACTATCCGGGTTGGTAATAACTAATAACGGCCCTTAGAAAGAAAACTCTTGAATGAAAAACTAGCAAGGTCACAAACGCAATATTTCAGATTTTATTTATTTGATTTAGTTTTTCTACATAACAATTGAATGGTTTAGTTCTTCTATTCGTCGTCATCAATAGTTATTTCTATTTGTTTAAATTTTTTTTTTTCAATTTTTTTAGCGTCGCTACTATATTTTATATTTAGTGTTTTTCATCATTTTTACTTTGTTTTCTGTGCAACAACACAAAATCATTATCACATATCGAGAAAAAAAAATTAAAAAGAAAAAACTCATTATTCATATGAAAGCAATAATGGTAACCTTCTTACATTCAAATAATTTTATTAGGTAATTCTTTTCTTTTTTGTTTTTCATGCTCATAATTCTTCTTCTTCTGATTTCTTATAATATATACCTAAAATTTTTTCTTTCTTCTTTTAGTTCGTTTTTTTTTTTTTAATGTTTTCGCGCATTTGGTTTGATTAGTGTTCGTTTGCATTATAGTTTATATGGCGCGGGTTGGGTTGGGTATATTACTTGTATAAATGGGTATTTAACAAAACCAAAATATGGATACAAATGAGTATAAGTATGTGTTGTACGTAATATATTAATATATATTTAAAGAATAAAAAAAATATTGAAGACAATCTGTGCACATAGAACAGAAAAATTGAATATATATTAAAAAAGAAAAAAATGTATAATAAAACAAAATAATATAAATTTTAAACATAAATAAAATATAATAATAAAAACGACGCGTATAACCCAGGGATGATTTGTGATCATTTTTAATGGTTAAAAAATAAGAAGAAAAAAAAAATGTGTACAAGATATCGCGCGTTAACTTTTTAAATGCGATGAGAAGATGAGATGTTGCTGTGGATTTCTTGTTGCTGATGTTGTTGGTTTTGAGTACCGGTGTATTATGAGCTTATATATTTTCTGACTTTTTTTTTTTTTTTATTTGTTGTTTGTTGTTTTGTTTATTTTTTTTTTATGTTCGGATTGTGAAAACGCTATTATACATTAAAAACACAATTTACACCTTCTTATGCATAGTTAATTATTGTAAAAAAATCTCATTTTCAAAAAACTTGCTTTTCTTCTTCTTAATTATATCGGATAATTTATGACACTCTTAAGACAGCAAGTTTAATTTTTACGCTGTCTGGAAATTTTATTATTTTTTTTCATTATCTTGGTTCGTTTTTTATTTTATTTTATTTTATTTATTTTTTTAATAAACTATTTTTTCTTTAAAACTTTTCAACAGCCAACTTATTTGACTCATCAGTTTTTATATTTTTAAGCGGAATTATGTATAAGTTGATGATACTCTTCTTAATACTAAATGGCTAAATGTCTGAATAAATCTGTCAGAAAATATAGAGATAATCGAAAATAGTTTTGACAACATTGCGGGCAATAACGGAGTTCATTTCGAGTAAAACGCGTTAAAAGTTTTGACGGAATTCTTAAAATAAACAGCAATTTCAAAAAATTAAGAAGGCTTTTCATGGCCTTTTATATTCTAAAATCACGTGTGAGTATGATCAAAATGTAAACGAATTTAGCCCGATATTCAGTGGAAACACTAACTATTTTTTCTTCTTTCTGAAAAGTGTGGCTTAAGTTCTTATTGCGCCAAAGGCTCCTATTAATGGAATTAAGCAAAGAAAGAACTGAAATTCAATTTTTATTTTTCTGTAAATCTCTTCTTTTTTTTTTTTGGTATCTCTTTGGCTACGTATACAGATTTATGTGTGTTGAAATTGCATATTATGTGAATGGCAAATATAAACGAAAAATAAAACAAAATGTAATATTCTTGTTTAAAGTAACGAACAAAACAGAACAAAACAAAACAAAACAAACAAAAAAAAAAACGAAATGAAATGAAAAATTAAAAAAGATTTGTTGCGAATTTAAAACAATAGCACATTATTGTGAGCAGAAACAACAACGACAACAGAATTGGTATGGATAGTCTACGCATCAAACAAAAAATCATTTTCAGCCAATTATCGTTTTCGCCGCGCGCATATACAACCAGACCAGACACATTGTCTCTTACACTTAACCATCGCATCCTTTTGTGATATTCTTTTGTGTATAACTTACATCATATACATCTCGTATATTTGTTTCAAATGAAAAAATTGAAAAGTAAAAAAAAAAAAATGTAGATATAAATATTGTTTGGTAGTATATAGCGTTTCATTTACGCTTGTATAAAGGTTTATTTATGTATCTTGTGTGTTGTGCTTGCGAAGCATGCGTGTTTTTTCATTTACAAAAATTTTAACGCATTCCAAAATTACCGGCACATTTTATTTTGCTTTTGCTTTCTTTTCATAGTCAATTGATTATTAATTTATAAGTTAATCCTGATGAATCACATATTCACATATATATAGCCTGTTTTAGTAACAAAAAGCTTTAAATAGCTGGGTTATGCATATATATGTATTTCTAATTATTCATGTTTTCTTTTCAGATTGCTAACATGTGAACTAAATGAAATTGAACTATCAGCCAAATTTTTTCTTCTTTTCTTTTTATACAACGAATGAAAACATTACTGGTAAGTTAAATTTTGTTATTTTTCTTTACTTTAACGAATTTAATAATATTAATAATTTATGTAATAACAACTGATAAAATCAATCATAAAATGTGTTCAGAAAGTTGCTTGTTGACTGCGACTAAATTTGATCTTGTTTTTTCTTCTATATTTTCTTTTCTTCCTAAACGAAATAGCAGTTCTTCACTTTCAAAATCAGCTGAGAGTTTGAAAAGAGACATACGGTTATTAAAAATTTAAAAAGATACAGTTTTCCGTTCAGAACCGAAAAAAGATATTATTTAAGAGAAAATCAAGGTAGTAATACCTTCTATCCTCTACACATGTGGGTGATATGCGCCTCTCTGATAGTTTCGCGAAATTCTATACATAGCATTTGTTATATAACTTATTATTGCGACAAGCGGCAATATGCGATAATACTATTGATTAATAATATGTATTTTCAACAATGTATTAATAAACGGAAGATCGAAGAGGTTGCTGGTCTTACATTGAAAACTAATTTTATTATATTTAAATGGGAAAAATGTATTTAAAGCATGACTTTTGTGTCCCTGAAGTTTTAACTAACTTTTATATGATTTACTTTACTTTATTCTTTTTTTTTTAACCGATTTTAATATCTGTACTTGGAGATTGTATTGTTTTACACAAAAATATGACAAAAATGAAACATTTTTGACCTAAATTAATAAATGTCTTATTGAAATCAACTTACATTTAAGCGAGAAAAAAAAACATATTTATGAAATTAGACTATTACAGGAATTTCAATATCATTGACCAAAAACAAATACATATAAATTTTTTTTTGTTTCACTGATTTTATGTTTGGCTCTGGCATCGCACCTTTTGAGAATCGAATTTTAATAAATAATAAATAAATAATTTATATTGCTTTAGTGCAACTTTGCAAATGCAACTCGACATGCATCAGACTCCATGGGGTGTAAATTGGAAACATAATAACGAAAAAAAACAAAAAAAAAAAAAAAACGAAATAATATTAAACCATATTTTGTTTCTTTCTTTTCGAAATTATTCCTTTTTCGTTTTCTTTCATATTTATATTTTTCTTCATTTATATTTTTTTTTTGTAGAGTATGTTAGATGCACTTAAATTCGAAAATGAACGTATGGGGGGTTCTAACCTGGTCTGACTTATTTAACATATTATAAATTGTATTTACTTGTAGCCAATATTGTGGAGTGTAGGTTGAATGTATAGCGGAACCTCAAATGGGGAATACATATTGTTCATTCAAATATACATACCTACTTATATATATATCTTGATCACACCATCATCATTATTATCATGATCATCTCACACCTTGACTGCACTTCTCTTTGTGCCGTTTTTATTTTGTTTTGTTTTGTTTTATTTTGTTTTTTTTTGTACTCTTCTGCACATTTACTTAATTTTTATTGAATTGTGCCTTCTTTTTTATTTCTTAACAATTTTAACATAACATTTCTACATAAAATTCAAAACACATACCTTTGACTACCCACCATCAGGCAGCAGCTATTCTCTATAGAAGGTACCAGTTCAATATTTATTTATATTCAAGTACCAACAACAAACACTATATAAGAATACACCGTGTGCTGATCTCATCTTTTCACGAACAACAAACTCAATTTTTTTTCTTTTTTTTTTATTGTTAAAATTCTTTAATTTTTATAAGTTTCTCGCTTGGCAATTTTTGTTGTTGTTATTGGTGTTTTTCTTCTTTATTTTTGTGTGGTTCTTTTCATTAATTCGTTTTTAATTATTTATTTTTTATAGCGCGATGCGGTTTTCGAATTTTTTGTTTTATGTTTGTTTGCTTATTTTCTTCTTTTTTTTTCTCTCTTTTTATTTAATTTTATTATTATTATTATTTTTATTCCAATCTCATCGCGCGGGCAGCAGCAATAAAAAAAAAGAGAAAAGAAGTAGAATTTTTGAGAATTATAAAGATAGACCGCGTGCGAAAATTATTGTCAATTTGTTTGTGTGAGTATGAGATTTATAGGTACCTTCGTCTCTTATAATATATATATGTGATCGGAGTTTTCAGAGAGTCATAAAGTTTTTTTTTATCGTCGCGTCTTTGCAAAACAAAACAACTAAAGCCTTATTTTAATCTGATTTTAATATTAATTAGTTATAGAATCAAAAATTGGAATATATTTTCGTGAATAATGGTAGAACGTCATGTAAGTATAGGTTTCAAAAGTTTAAATTAATCTTATGAAAAGAAATAAGAACGAAAGGACACAATGAATATTCAAAATTGGTGTCCTATATATATATACTTCGTGGTTTGTAGAATAATTGATAAGCACCGTCTATAATTCAGATAGCATTTGTTCTCATGTATAAAAATAATATAAGTTTTCTAATTTTAACATAACCAACTAACTTCTCTATACCCACTATTTTTTGATGAGCAATAAAACTAAATCATTCGAAAATCCGGTGACAATTGGTTAAGTATCAAGAAATAAAAACTCTAGCAAATAAAGTTCGAGTACAGAACTGAGTAAATTTCGCTTGCCAAAACCTTCAGTTTGTAGCTTGATGATGTCAAAGTACATTTTGTCGACTATATACAATTTACCACGTTGATTGTTCTAATTCGCATTAGAAAATAATTAGAATAAAATAAAACGGCTCGCATTTTAAGCACCGTATTTTAAATTTTTGTACAGTAAAAATTAAATAAATCCATGGTAAAAAAAAAATAATTCCATAATAAATTTGGTGAAAACATAGTCATCATATATTTTCAATAAAAAAATTTTTTTTTGTGCATAGTACTTTAATTATTTGAATTGAACAGTATTTTAAATAGTTAACATATAGTATTTTATTTTTATTGCATGTTTTTTTTTTAAATTTATTACATAGTCTTTCAATTACGTTTCATAGTATTTTCAATATTTTGCATATTATTTTAAGCTTAATATAGTAAAATTAAATAAATATTGAAATAAGAGATCTACTACCTATTCTCCAAATTAATTCCAAATATATTATTTTTACAATTAATTAAAATTAATTCCGTCATTATCACTACGTTTTAAAATGCATTTTTATACTAAAATCGCATACATAGTGAAATCTCCCAAAAATGTTCTGAATTATTTCATCTTCCCGAAAATTAGTGCATGTTTCCTTTCTCTAACTAAGGCAAAAAGTAATAGTGTATAATTTCTTTCTCAAAGCTATTAACATATTCTCAATTTCTTTATACTCATGTGCTTCTTTCCTATTTCTTGTGCTAACATTTTGTTTTTCTGTACCCATTTTACTTTCATTTTTATTCCCATTTCCCTTTTATTCCTGTGCGAAATTTCTTTTAAAATTGACCGCTTTCCTTTTTTCTCGTGCCCACAAACTAGAGCGCCTTTTAAACACACAATTTTTTTTTTTTGATAAAATTAAATAGGCGTACATTACAAATAAAATTATTTGTATTTTATTATGTTTATTATTTATTGTTTTGTCTTAAGTTTATGTTAGATTAGATTTTTTATTATTCAAGTATCATTAACTGTTTTCATCGTTTTCCTATATCGTATAATGTATGCGAGTTGATGTAAGTACAATTAATTATTATTTTTTTCTTGTAATGCATACCCTTAAGATTCTCATAATTGTTTTCTTTAAAATTACCATGTTGTTGAAATTAGAGAATAAATACAATGATCAATAAATACTTATACAATTAAAATAAAATGAATGAAAGTTTGTTCTTTACAAAAAAAAAATATATATATAATTATATAAATTATGTGACAAAAATAAATAAATAAATTTTATTGGGTTGTTCACATTTATCATTCATTTGAACAAATGCAACAGAATTAAAATAACTTCTAAATATCGCATATTTGAATCCATTAACTGTAAAAGAAGAAGAAAAAGAAGGGAATCCATTCATTCTAATAAAACCTATAAACCGATTTGCAAAAGATAAAATAAAATTATACTGAACGAAAATGATTATTTTAATTTTAAATATTTTACTATATATTCTGATAAGATGTTGCATATTTTACTTAAACTAAAAATAATGTCAATTAATTTGGATATGTAAGTATATAATTTTGCCATGTAATTGTGGAATATTTCCATACGGAATTCTATTTAAAATTTATAATATACTCGTATATATGAAGAAAAACACAGACTATGACACGCATATTGAAACGTAGTATTGATTGATTAATGATATTTAAGCTTATTGCCGCTCCCATTTACCCTCTTCCCTCTGAAAATATAATTTTTAATTTTTTTTTTACATATAATCGAATTCGGATTTATCCTAAGCGCCACAGTTTATGTGGGTTTTTACTCGATTTTATAAAATACAAATTGCAAAACCTATATTCATTTACGAACGAACAACAGCAATCACATCTTAAAAAATCGTTTCTCTATAAGTATTTCGAATGAAATCTTCAGAAATTCTTTAAGCGAATATAATTTTCAACAAAATGCAAAATCAATTTTAAACGAATAAATGTGGTTTTTACGAATTGAAACAAAATGGTGAATAGAACAAAATCAAATTAGATCTAACTTAACATCAATAAATTGATAATGATGATGATGATGCGCAAATTAACAAACATAGCATTATTTTGTTGTTGCTGATAACTAATCGATAAATTGTTGATAATGTCAAAACGGAAATTACTATTAAAATGAAGTGATTGTTCCATCGTAAATTGTGTGTGTAGGGCGCAGACATAAAAATAAATAAAACCAAAAAAGAAAAAAAAAATTGTATAAAATGTAAATTTTGATTTGAGTTTTGTATTATAAATCTGAGCATATATAGATACCTAAACCTATAATATAAGTATCCACTTAGTGAAGCACACAGAGCGCTCACACAATTAAATCCATTTATTTATAGATAATAATGAAAAAAAAATAGAAAAAGAAGAAAAACAACAAACTACTTTTCGTTTATTCGATAAATATAAAATTTCTTCAAAATTATTTATTAATAATTGATTTCATTCATGATGGAATTTTTCTTAATATGTTTTCGTCAATTACTGGTCGAAATATTTTTAATTAATAAAAAAAAAAAAAAAAAATACTTAACTATGGTAATTTTAGTGTGCATGGCAATTAGTATCCTTTGCATAAATAGCTCTAAATGCTTACTTAAAAATCATTCTGAGCGCCATAACATCTAATTTAAAAGCTAACAATATGATGAGGAAAAAAAGTCCAAACGAAGTCGAAAATTGAAAACGTTCTTTTCAAATTTTCAATTAGTATAGATATAGTATAGGTACCCCTAGTGAAAAAGATATTTTCACTCATTATATGAAATTCATACCTCAAATGGGATTCCTAGGTATATTTTGGTACCTTCATACCATAACTAATACCACCTAGGGTATAAAGTATTTTATACCTTAATCAGGTATAATTATAATATGAATCCATTGTATGATATGAATTTCTAACCGTATATAGTATGAGATTTTCTAAATTCAAATTTTCAAAATGCATACCACCTATGGTATGAAATTCATACCATACAATGGATTCCTAGGTATATTTATTATTATTCATACTATAATTATACCTGATTAGGGTATAAAATACTTTATACCCTCGGTGGTATTAGTTATGGTATGAAAGTACCAAAATATACCTAAGCATCCCGTTTGAGGTATGAATTTCATACCATGAGTGAAAATATCTTTTTCACAAAGGTATCTAATATCATTTCACCGATGCATGCTCTATTTTATTTTTTTGAATTTTTAGAGAAAATTAACTAAGTCTCTATTTATGATTCACATACTTAAAAAACAAATTATTAAATAGTTAATTATTAATAAGAATATATAAAATTGAATCGAAATGTAATAAAAAAAACGCACAAAACATCATGTCTATTGTCTATGTCTATATGTATTATTTTTATTTTATTTTTTTTTATTTTTTTGTCTGTGTCACTTAAATACCAAACTAAAATAATAAGTAAATATATCTGTATAGTATTTTGTATTATTTAACCAATGTTCGTATAATTGTAATAAATGTATTTACATGTACACCAATAGAGGTATAAGTGTGTATATCACTCATCCTTCAATTCATATCAAAACCAAACAGCCATACTTGACAAATATATACAATTTTACTTTATACATAATGTATTACAAACAACAACAAAAAAAAAAACACATAGGTTTTAGATTTTAGCTACCTCTCTAGCTCTACCACTCTCTTTTTTTATATATATATATATATATAGATAGATAAAAAGAAACCCTTTTTATTTTATTTTTATTGAATTTATTGAATTTATTGAATTTATTGTGATGTATTGTATATCGTCGTATCGAATGTAACACATCGTTCGGGGTTGTTGTAGTGTCGTCTGTCGATTATATATATATATATATATTTTTACATTGTACTGAATATTATATAGATTATATTGAACATATATCAGAATAAGAATATTATTATACAATATCATGTCATAAATTTTTGCTAAACTAATACTGCACATGGGACACATGTGATTTTGTTAGTTAGTTAGTTAGTTAGGTTTTGTATTATATACAGAAATATATATATATTATATTAGTTGAAACTAGAATAATATATTATACAATATCATATATAATAGTATGTAGTATAGTTTGTTATATTAGAAGATTGTAATTGGAAGTAATATTATAATATTTAGTTCGTTAGTTTAGTTGTTATAAATATAAGTTTGATCGAAAACAACCCCTTTTTTATTTATATTATCACAATAAAATACGCGCGTATAATAAAAAAAAATAAATAAAAATAATAAAAATAAGAGAGAATATATATTAATGTATTTATAGAATAGAAAATTGCAAATTCAATATTTCCTATGCACACATCGATTATGCCATGCAAAGCACATTCAGAATACAAATCAACATATATAAACTATAAAATTTTAAATAGAACGTTTTTCTTCTTCTTTAAATACGTTTTTTTTTTTAAATTAATTAATTTATTATTATTATTTTTTTCTTTTTAAACAATAATGGAAAAAATACCATCATGATTTCAATTTTTGTTTTTTTTTTTTTTTCTTAAGCAAGACTAGACAAGACACACATCTACAAAGAATATATTTACAAAGTTTGACCTTGAACTATTCAATCAACTTCCTTTCTATTTTCCAGAAAAACATAATGTTAAAATGTACCGTACCTATTGCCTATTTGCACTTGTGTCACTTTATATTGTTGCTGACCTTAACCACCGACACACCACCACCACAAAAAAAATAACAACAGAAGAAAAAGTTTTACTTTTTATTGAACTGTGTGTTTGGTGGTTGGTGGTTAGTTTTTGTAAACACTTAGATATTTATTGAGTTTAAAGAATTTTGATGTGGTGATTGTCGTTTTTTTCTTCTTTTTTTTTTTTTTTGATCTATTTTCACAATATTTACACTGGTCATATTGGAAATTCTGAACTGTTGATAAAAATTGGCTAGTAAAAAAATGATTTATTTGCAATTGAAAAACAAAATCTCGTCAGAAAGATTAATATGAAAAAAAAACAATTACAATCTTATCATTTAAATATCAATTTTGTTTTAAAACGAAAATAAAAGGAAAAAAAAACAGAAATTTTTTGCAATCAGATAATACGTCACACACCAACGCAACGCACATCCACTATAACGTGTATTTTCAATGTAGTATTTTTTTTTTTTGTTTCTTTTTCTGTGTGCATCATACAAAATTATTACACGATTGTATGTTATAATATACGGTGTATTCAGTATTTTATATATTGTAGGTGCCTACAACAGCAAAGAATTTTAAAAATGAAGAGCAAAAAAAAAAAACATTGAAAAAAGAGGAATGAATAAACCACCTAACAACCAGTTATTTCATAATTAACAAAATAACACGTCCTGCGAGTTTATGATGATATACTTACATACCAGCATCATTATTAACAATATATACGTTAACATATACGAGATATGCATAGTGTGAGGTGCGCTGTAAAGTGTCATTTACATTCAATCTTAAAATATGTATTCTTTTAGTTCCGATATACCATGATGAGATAGTTGGACGTCTCCATTGTCTTTAATATTTCCATCATTTAATTAACAAAATAAAAACTATTTGAAATTGATAGCAGTACTGAAAAGCTTACGAGATGCTTAATGATAATAAGTATCAATATATTTTTAAAAAAAATATACGCCGCATTACTTAAGTTCGATATTTTTTTTCAACAATTATGTTCTACAATTTAGAACAATGGAATTATCATAAATAGTGTAGGTATGAATACTTGGTATGAATATTGGTAGTTTGTTTCATTTATTGATTATTAATTTTATAACAATTAACATTTTAAAAAGTATGTAATATAAGAAATTGTAAGTACGAGTATATTGCGTAATTTCGTTGTTATGAAAATTTCAATAAAGGTTGTGACAATGAATCATGAGTTTGAGCATGCTGAAAATACTGAAATTGTCTTTGTGGACGTCCGTAAGAAGAAAAAAGCAATCAAAAATAGATTATATTTTATGTTTGACAATTAAATTTAGAATTACATTTTATTTGAGTTTTTTTTTTGATATATATTTTATTTCTCCGTTGTTCCTTGTTCCTTTATCTTCTATTGTCCATTTATCACTGGCATTTCTAAAAATTTAATTAATTAAATTATTAAACACATAAATAATCAATTAACTTAAGACTTTTTACAATGAATGTGAGCCGATCTTAAATCGACTTTAATATTAATATTATATATTAACAATATTCATCCGAAATAGCACATAAAATTTAAATTAAGCAGAATACCTACTTAATACTTAACATTAATAAACAGCAACAACAAAAACAACACCAACAACAAAATACCAAAAAAATAATGATTTTTAATAATAAATTTTTTGATATATGCGATAATGAATGAGTAAGAGCAAGTTGAATAATATTGTAAAAATAAAATAAAAAATACAAAAAATACAAAAAATACAAAAAAGAAAAAGAACAAAAAATGAATGGTTGTATGTATCGCATTGGTATAAGATCCTGTGTAATATTTTCACGCAAATACTTACCAAAACGCTTAGGTGTACCTTTAAATGCAACATTAAAAGTACCCCGCGGGTGACATCTGGATATTCATATATTTATGAACTATTTAGTGATTATAAAAAATGTATAAAGGCAGACAATAGCTGTAGGACTAAATGAAGGTTAGTTTAGGTGAATATTTGTTTGGCGTTTGACCATGTTAAATGGTAAAAAATGAAAATAATATACAAGCAACGAAAAAAAATCATTGTTTTGTAGATTTATTATGGGCTCTCTGGACGGTATATGTTGATTTTTTGGCAATGAGAATGCAATTTCTTTTTTAAAATTTTTCAGTTTTAGTTTTATGTTTTTTTTTTTAAGGAAAATTCATTAATTAGAATTCAAAATTCTTTGATATAAAGTATTATTCATCAGTTCATTTATAATCTAATAAAATTATTTTAAACATGTACTCAGATAATTCAAGACTAAATAATTTATTAGATCTTTAATACAAAGACAGTTTTTCCTCACTCACTCAAGCACACACTCATCAACTACCTCGACTTCATACGTTAAAAGCCAAATAAAAGAGAAAAAATATAACGAGAAAACAGCAACACAACATATAAAATTGGCATATGACTATATATCGAACATGTAAAGGAACTCCGTATAAAAAACCTACTAAAAAAAACCCTTATTAAAATCAGCATCAGCAAAGAAGTAAAAAAATGAAAAAAAAAAAAAAAAGAAGAAAATATATAATTTTCAGCCTCATGCCACCACAAAATAAATATGTATATGCTTATTACTTATACAATAACTATATTATATATGTATGTACTTGCAAGTATGTGAATGTGGGTGTGTATGACTTATGTATCGGTGAGTTGGCCTGTTTAGGGGTTCTATTGTCTCTCAATATATAGATTTTTTTTCTTTTTTTTTTTTTTATAATATATACATTATACAGGTCACCCTTCATTCTGGAAATTTTCTAACCCTCAGTCAGCCTAGTACTCACCGTCACCACACAACAACACACTTATCAAGAAGCCGATGCTGTTTAAGCAATAGTCTGAGATGTTTCTATCCCAAATTATTTCCCATACCATATAATTTCTATGTTCATTTCTATCATATTTTCAATTCGATCGCCATCATCCATATATGATAATATACACACATTTTTGACGCTCTTTCACTTTGTACCCCCAATACCTTGAGTAACCAAAAGAACTAACGAATGGATAGCATATAGCTGGATGAATGGTACTTGCAGATCTAGAATTGACTGGCAAACTACTTACTGCACACACTAACGCAAACATATACACACATATTTATATAAATCGTCCAACAGCCGAAACGAAGATTATCCAAAATTGAAATTATATATTATGTAAACATACAAGACTAGCAGCAAGTAACTAAGAAAATTTCCTCGCGCATTCCAAATAATATTCGTTCAGATTATGAGAGTGAAAGAAAGAAGCAAACAGTATATATTTTTTTTTTTATAGAAAAAGGAAAAAAAAATCTCTTGTACATGTGTTTGTAAAAAAAAAAAAAAGAAAGTAAAATGCTTCCGTTCATTAAACTTTCAATATATTTGAATAAATCGTCTTGTACGATACGGGACATGTTGGTATAATATGAATGCCTGTACCCTGTTCACATTACATACATAGATTGTTTTCTTTCGACTATTCTATAGAAATATCCCCAATCCTCTTCTCTATTAATATGTATATAAATTATTTTATTTTATGTCTGTATGTATTAGGAATTAGGGTGGGAGGCCACCCATCATCCATAACCAAAAATAAAAAAAGAAAAATAATAAAAAAAAAAAAACCACACCACCGAACACTACCCTACAACTTATACGCTATATACAGTTCTCGTAGTCATCGTTGTCGTTGTCAAAAGACGGCACACAGCACCGAAAACACAACAACACAACTTAGAATATATTTTCAACAAAAATAAAAAATAAAATACGAGGAAAATTTTTCTCTTCATTTTTTTTTTTTTTACCAATCTGAAAATTAAGTATTGATTTTTGGGGGGAGCAGAACACACACATTGTGAATATAATTATAATGCGATGCCATCATTATGATGAGACGATGAATGGTATTTTGAATACGTATATATTTAGAAAAGTATATTAATAGGGTGGACAAAGCGATAATGATGAGAATATGTGGAAATTAGTAATCAACAATTACTGCTTATACATTTAATTACTTTAAAAACGTTTAATGATGTTCATTGATTTGGTTTCAAGACATTGAGAGTTACCAGTATTTGATTCGATATTTTCATAACTTTAAAAATATTTAAATGATTATTACTTACCGCATATTTTAATTTAATTCTTGTTATTTTCGTATAAAAAAAAAAAAAATGGATTGCAAACATTTTCGACATTTTACAATTTCTATATTTAATTTCAAGAAAATAAAGCATAGAATAATCTATTCTTTTTCCTTTATTTAATTTCCATGTTGCATTTAGTTATGATATTCAGCAGTTTAAAGATTGTGTAAGCAATTAGTAAATACCATCGTTACCATTATTTTCGAGATTAATTTTTTCCATACAGTTCAATGATTGCATTAGTTATGATATTCAGCAGTTTAAAGTTG
The DNA here is from genome assembly GCA_011634745.2 of Catotricha subobsoleta. NCBI lineage: Eukaryota > Metazoa > Arthropoda > Insecta > Diptera > Cecidomyiidae > Catotricha > Catotricha subobsoleta. The sequence goes on from JAABKK020017607.1 coordinate 31,492, forward strand.
TGTAAGCAATTAGTAAGTACCATTGTTTTATTATTTTCGAGATTCATTTTTTCCATACAATTCAATGATTAACATTTTCTTAAGATTTTTTTTTTTATAGTGTAAGTAGAACGAAGTAATATCTATATTCATCTGGTATGCTATAGTTGTTGCTACAATTTCTATTATCAGTCGTTTCAATTCGGATAAATCTAATAAATTTACTGATTTTAATTTATAACCACATACTTAAATTAATGATAATTTCCAAAAATGTTTTTGTGATTTGTTTGCAGTCATTTTATGTCACGTTTGTTATTAAAAATTAATTAATTAATTTCTGAAAAGTATGCGAGGCTAATCAACTGATACAATACTTTGTAAATATGTGGAAAAAAAAATAAAAATCTTAAATTCAGGTTGACAATGAAATAATTTTAAAAAAAAGAAAGGAAAAAGACAAGTCATAACGCAGGCAATGAGAAATCGTTTAATTTATGGAATCAACTACTTTTAAAATAATTAATTTTCTATGTCATCATCTATTTCTGGGCGCTATTTCACCAAATTTACAACTCTACAAATTCCACAATTAATGAAACTTCTTAAAACGGTGAGTTAAAAAGCTTTGGCGACTTCATTCATGTTTTTAGCTGACTAAAATAAGCAACTTTTCTAATGACATATTTTGCTATACGGTGACACGTTCTCCCGATATTCCACTTCAAAGATTGAATCAGATGTGTAGAAATTGTAGGTATAAAAGGGCGAGGTGCTATAACACCCAAAGTTATAACACCCAAATGCGAAACAATGTGTAATTACTTCTAAACGAATGGTCCCATACAAAATTGACCCATGGCAGAACCCCATTTATTTTCGGAGACGCATCCAACGGTATCCCCATCCCCCCTCCGACACCCCCACAAAAAGTTTTAGTGTACAATTTTGACAAAGAGATAACTTACACTAGAGGTGGGTTAAAAGGGTGCCCTAGCGGGGGCACTGGGGTACCATTGGATGCGTCTCCGAAAATAAATGGGGGTCTGTCATGGGTAAATTTTGTATAGGACCCTTCGTTTAGAAGTTATTACACATTGCTTAGCATTTGTGTGTTATCGCCCTCCACCTATAAAAGGTACTCTGGGTCGGCTGTCCATATCTTTTTAGCCTACAATTTCTACAATTTCTACATATAAGGGTCAATCTTTAAAAAGGCATATCGGTAGAACGGTTAATCGTAGAGAAAAATTTATCATTAGGTAAGATTTTTATTTTGGTCAGCTAAAAACATTAATGGAGTCGTCAATACATTTTAATGCAGCAGTAACAATTTCCATTAATTTGTACAATTTGTAGAATTGTAAGTTTGGTGAAATAGGACCCTGGTCTTTGTTGATTCTTAAGCTAGATTTAGTAACCGGTAAGAGATTATTAAAAGTCTTTGAATCTCAAAAAATAAATAAAAAAATAAACCCAATAAAATATTGCAAATTTCATAATAATGTGATCTATAATGATTGAGTTATAGAAATCTCTTAGTACAATATTTCCATATGAAATACATTTTAAATGCAATGCTGTGCACTTTTTCAGACTCGAATAACTAGAAATTATTATTAAAATGACGCATATAAATTGTTAGTTTGTCAAGTGCAAGTCAGCGTTTTTATATTGAATTGATGGTAAATTGTGAAACCTTATACTACAGAAAGCTTATGGAAAATTAAAATTAATTGAAAAAAAAGAGAGAAAAAAAAATGATTGAAGAAGAACCAACTAAAGTAGATTTAGAGTGGAAAATTTTCATCATTTTCCTTTATTTATTTATTTTATTTTTTTTTTATTTTAATAAAAAAATATTATAACATTTGCCACATCTAATAATAGATGAAAATAAAAAAAAAATATATATATAAAAAAAAGTGGATGAGAGGAAACATTTCACATCACATACACATGCGTTCAGTGTTCAGTGTTCACATATTATATGAAATTATATATAAATTTATAAAAAAAAAAAACATCATTTTTAATAACCTTTATTGATTTTTTTTTTTTTGGCAAGTTCTATAATATTGTATACGCACACGATTAATACGTTACGGTACATAAAAAAAAAACTTTTTATTTTACTTTACCCTTAAAGAACAACCCCAAACCATCACTACCATCACATATATAGTAATAATAATAGTAGTAGTAATAATAGTAATAATAATAATAATAATAATAATAATAATAATAATAATAATAATAATAATATTAATAATATTAATAATAATAATAATAATAATATTAATAATAATAATAATAATAATAATAATATAATACGAATATTCTAACGTCGTATAAGTCGTATTCATCGTCGTTAACGTCGTCGTCGGCGTCGTCGTCGTTCTCGTATTTTGTTGGTGCTGCTGGAACGTGTCTCTTAGCTTTATATTTTTATATACCTACGTTAAAACACACAATCGCATATTATATATATTATATTAGGTCGTAGGTAGAGGTATACTTGGTCCCATAAGGGATTCATTTTTTTCTTCTTCTTTTTTTTTTTTTTGTAAGGGATGCGTGCAGTGTTCGTATACGACACGAAATGTATAATATTAAAAGAAACTAAGGAATGGAATGATGTGTGTGGGGTGGCACGCGTAGGTAGGTTAGTTAAGTATATATTTTCATAAGGTACATACATGTAAAATTCGACGGCATTTAAACCACCCTGCATATCTTTTATTATACGCGCATATACATAAGAATATGTCATAGATCTCTTTTTCCTTCGTCGTCTTCGATTGTACGATGTACGGGTATTTTAGTTGATATACCAAATCAATTCTATCGAATTAAACTTTTTTCTAAAACGGATTTGTTTAAAAGGAAAAAAGAAGAAAGTATGTTTTTATGGTTTTTCCTGTTTGCAATTTTTTGTACGATTTTCTAATTTATTTTGATTTTAATTATTTAATTTCAGAAATACGTATTATAAATTCTTCATCGGACCAGAGCAATTCTATTTAAAAAGAATAAAAAAAAAACAAAAAAACAAAAAAACTGCATCAGTAAAATATTTTTTTATATACAAAATAAAAAGGGAATATGTATAATAATATATTATAGCTCACCCTCAATGAAAAAATAAAATTGATTTTTTTTCTCTTTTCTGTTTGTTGGTTTTATTTTTCCTTTTCTTTTTCTTATTAGTAATTTTTCGTTTTCTTCATAACATTTATAGGTTTATAGTAATTTTTCTTATTCTTTCCGATAATTCAGAGGTTATAAATATTGTTAGCTGACAAAAAAAAAATATTATAAAAATCGATTGCATTATTAAAGAAAAGAATGTATGACAAAAGTGAACTAAAAATAACGTTTTATTTGAACTCCATCACTTTAGATCTTATGCAAAATAAAACTCTATACAAGATTTGTTCCTGCAATACACTGACAATAATATTTTAGAAAGATTTATAGAAAATTCTTTCTTAACCCGAGCAATTTTACTGACGATCCGCCACACAGAATACGGTAAAATGGTCATAAATTGAGCTTATTTTTTACAAAATATCGACCCCGTTACCTTCCGTGAAAACTATAAAGATTATCGAATTGTGTTGGCAATATTTTCATACTTTTACTTTGTTAAATATTGACGCTGTATAATAATACAGCAGTTATTATATATTATATAAAAGTATAAGTATATATGATTTATATATACAGAATACATGTGTTATGATGTGCGCGCAATATTATACTATGAGTTGAGTATGAGGGCTCCCCTTGAAAAGAGAAAACAAAAAAAAAAAAAAATGAAAAATAAAAAGGGAAAAACTGGCGTTTAATATTATTATAGATTTTTTTTCCGGGTTCTTCTCCTTTGTATTTTTACTTTTGGTAGGTATGGATATGATACGATATTTATGCTATAAGTCTTCGTTAAAATCAAAAATATTTTATTATGTTATATATATGTTGTCTTGCTGTTCCATAAAATATTATGGATTTAGGGACGACAGCGAATGAAGATACCCCTGCTTACATTGCATTTATATGTATTTGATATTATTATTTGATGGAGCGCATCTATACCGCTGTATCTAAATTTTTAGTTGCGCTTAAATGATAATTTCTGATTATTAATAATGTATTTAAGATTTCTTCATTATAATCTTTTTTTTTGTTTTTTTTTTAGCTTTAAATACTTTTTATAAATGTCGAGCTGCAAAAATTATTATTATTTTTTTAGTCTGATATGGTCTCTTGAATAAAAATCTTTACAACTAAATCCCTTCTAAAATCGGTTAGATATTTGCATTATTAGATAATTGTTGAAAACATATTTCGGAGTTTTTAATGACAGATTTTGATTTGAGAATAGAGACACGAGTTCTCAAATATGTAGGGTAATACCAAAGGAAAGAAAAATTGTTCAATAAAAAAGTTACTTTTATTCAAACCGCTAAACTGATTTTTCGTATGTTAAAAGCATTCATTCATACGCTTAATTTTCTCCGCGAATTTCATGATTTACATATGAGATAATTAATTCCAGCAGTTCATAAATGAGAGATGAATCTTTGCTAGCTATGAAAAATAAATATTTTATGCTATAATATGTTTAAAGTACGATTAACAATCTTTATATGGGAGCAAAATGTAATGATGTGGAAGCACAATAAAATGATTTTTCATTTTTTCTTTTTTTTCTTTATTTTGATATAAATTCCATTCTATATAAATGTACAAAGTAATGAGTTAAGCATATAACGGAGGCATATTTCAGTAACGGTGTTACCCGTAGTGAAACAAACTTCCAATGGATTTGTACTTACACTATTTCATTTGTATGGAATGTTAACAAAAGACGCCGAATTTTATTCTATTCAAAATATATAGCTTTTGATTTCAATCCGTTTACTTAATTCTAAGAAAACGAAAAATGTTTTAGCATCTTAACACACTGAGAGAATTATTTTGTAAATAACCCTTCATTTTAGTAAGAAATACCTCTCTTTATGAAAAATTTGAACCCATCGAAAAAGTGTATTTTACACAAATGATGGATCAAATGAACCATAATAAGAAGTACTGCTTTCTATTGGAGAGTCATGTCCAAAATAACTAAAATAATTCTCTTGATGCAATAGACGCAGAAAATCTTATGCTCGTGAAAATATATATGTTTTGGTTTCGATCCGTTTTTATAGAATAAAGAATTCTTATATTTCATAACGTATAATTAAAAAAGTTATTATTCATTAAATTGTATACAAAACATTTCCAAAAATTGCGAATTGTTTGAAAATTATATGGCATAGATTAATTAAAGAATCAAATAGAATTTTATAGTTTTTCACTTAGCACGAACGAAGATAAAGCAAAAGCGTCAAACCGGAATTGAACCCGAAACAAAGCAACCGTTCCGAACTAAACTTTTGACCAAATTTGAGTAGAAACGGAACAGAACAGGATCCGAACTTTTATTGGTTCAATTTTCCGTTTCGATTTAAAAAAAATTTAAAATTTTACACGAATGTCTCTTGAGCTATTGGGAAAACGAAAAGTACGCACAACCAGAATTATATAAATTAGTATATAATATATAATATTTGCTATTCCTTCAACACAAGTTAGTGTCAAACGTGCATTTTCTACTTTAAAGTTTATTTTAAACCAATTAAGAAGGACGCAGTTTTAACTGATCAAATAATTCATTTTTGGATTAACATTTTTTGTTAAAACATGGATAGAACATCTTTAGATCCCTAGAATTGATTTTAGGGGTGTGCGGGGGTTCCCTGGTCAGGGTCGTTTTGGACTCCATTTCATTCTTCAGGGTTCGATTGAATTGTTCAAGATATTGCATGAGAAAGTCGCTGTCTCAATTATAAGCTTTAGGCCTTTAGGCTTAACTTATTTCATTTTATACCACCAATTAATATTTTGAAATGGTAGAAAATATTTAACACAACATATATGTTGGCTCCAAAATATACCTTGGATTCCCTTGCACGAAATAGTTGCCTAGAACCGCCCTTGTTTCATTAATTAGAGTAATTCGTTAATGTGTTTTAACTGAAACGAAAAAAAAAAAAAAAAAACAAATAAAGAATATTTCGCATCAATTTTTCATTCATTTCATAAAAGTTACAATAAATATTAAGTAGAAATAATATTATGAAACCAACCAAAATTTTCATTACAACTCGTCATCATCATTATTTTTCGAAACCTTGCAATAAAATAGCATTACATCTTTACATCTATGCTATCCAATTTAGTTTATCTCCTAACATCAGCTACCTAAAAGCTAACTTTACCAATAAACCAATTTCTTTTTTTGTTTTTCTCTTGTGCAATGAGAATTGTTTCTTTAATACACGTTATGATGTTGGTGTGTGGTATACGATGTGGTGCCACTGTGCGCCGCGCAATATGAATTATTAATAATTTAATCAACAAATGAGAACGAAAAACATTATTATTATATGTTCTATAAATTATTATTATATTGTGTATCGGTGGATGTTGAGCTGATGTTTGGTACTAGTCACACATTTTACCACGTTCTACCAACAGCACATACACATCTCGTAACACAATATTATCTAGTAAATTTTTACACAGAGCAGGTACATTATATTATTATAGGTAGATTTAATAAATACAATCAGGCTAGATGTGCTTAGTGCTTATAAGAATGAATAATAATAATAAAAATAAAAATAATATTTGCAACATAGCAATAGCAATAATAAAAAGTATAACGATGCAACCCTAAAATAATAATTTAGTTTTATTTATTAACATTTTTTTTTTTTTGTTTTTGGTTTTGGTTTGTTTTTTGCTTATCTACGGTGTGTTAAATTTCATGTAGCAATGTAGCTCCCATTCCATTTGAAGTATATTTAGTGTTAAAAGTACAATAAAACAATGTATCCCAGTGAATGATGGATAGTAAATTTAGTGATGTACCGGCAAATGGCGTATACTTTTTTGTATTAGATATGAATTCATTTACGTACCCAATAAACAATTTCGTGCGCGTACATTCTGGTATACATGATGTATTTTTTTTTCATGCTTTCTACCAATGTTTTTGGACTTGCATTTGTTGTCCTAATAAACGTGTATAAAGAATTTTGAAAATAAATAAAATCTTCTCTGTGCTGTAGCTGTAGGCTTTTGAAATTGTGAAATTGGCAATATTTGACATTATTTGAGCCATGGGAACTTGGTGCCGGTTGCATATAAATATTTGATTTTCTGTTTTATTATGCAAACAATATTTTGGACATTTGTTTACTACTAAGTTCGTATAGTTTCAAATTTCACAAAAAAAAAAAGAAAAGATTTTTGAAAATCGGAGAACTACAAATGCCCAGTATATTATTTGAAACCCATATTGACTTACGCTGATTACGTACGATAATTAATAATAAATTTTCAATCATTTTATGATTTCGGCTCTGAAACAAAAAATGTTTAAATGAGATGTGTATTAATTATGGTATAACTTGGCCAAAATGTACACTGGAATTACTTGTATGGTATATGAATGAACGGTTACTTTTCAATTTATTATTCAATAAAGCCGGCATCTGACAAACTAATTGCAGGATGGACTTGGATGATTGTATTGGTACTGCCTGTTCCACATTACGCATACCTGAAGATGCATAATGGGCCCACCTATAGCCATCCATCCATCCATTCAATCTATTATTACTTATATACTACATTTATGTTTAACTGACTTTGTCTATTGCTTCAGTATATTTGGATAAGTTAAATTAGAATAGTTGAGAATATATTCTGTGTATTTCGATTTATTACTTTATTTTTCACAAAAATGGATCTGTAAAATCCAAAACTCTCATATTAAGCTGGATCAGTTCATAAAACTTAAATAGTAACATTCAGTCTTTATCTTTCTATGAAAAGATTTTCAAACAAACCCCACGTCACATTTGAATTGTTCACTATAATCGAAAAAAATAATATAATCCTAATGTAAAACATCCCCAGCTTTCTCTCATATAAAACGTACGATTCAAATACATTTGTACCTCATTCATTAAATGTTATCCATACATTTTATTCTTCCTGAGTATCGCTTACATTATAAAATATTCTTTATTTTTTTTTGTGTGTGTTGGTTTTTTTTCTGCTTTCTAATTGATTAATGTGTACAAAATCAATACAATTAGAAATTATAAAATATCGAAAGCAATATCATTTACACGCACACATAAACAACCCCTTCATATATCTTTATTTTTTCTTGTCATCATCATAACACACAACCGCTAAACTACTAACGACAATGTACAATGTACGATTTATTTATGCTATGATGTAAAAACGCGCCTTATATACGGTAACTAAACGTATTTTTACGGCTACGGTTTAAGATAGTAAATAGTTTTTGCAATTTTTTTTCATGTTTAAATACTTTTTTGTAATTTAAATAAGAGATCGTTATATCCTAAGCAGTTGCTTCTTACTTGATAGCTTATATAGTTTTATTTATCTTCCTTTCTTTTTTTCTTTTTTTTATCTTAACTTAAATTCGAAAGTGTCATATTGAGTAAACACACAAATAGACACACATACATATAAGTATGCGCTTACACTCCATCAATATGTTATAATATCGAATACAAATCAAATTTTTATCGAAAGGGTCCTATATTCGTCTCTGTGCGCTTTTATAAATAACGTAAATCGTTATATTATTACTTATTAACAAAATGCAATGGTTTTTGTTTTTTTTTTTTCTGTATTCGATTTATGTACAATATTTTATGGTATTGTACTACTAGTATTCCCCGAAAACAAAATTTTTATGTTTTAATGGTTTTTTGTAGTCGTTGGTTCTTGTTGTGTTTGTTGCTCTGCTACTGCTGCTGCTGTTATCGATACACGCACATTATTATAACGATGGGTATTAAAATAAAATATATAAATCTAAAATAATAAAATAAAAAAAAAAATAAAAAAATGAACAAAACAGAACAGAGAATAGAGAAGTAATGAATTATTATTTTTGGCAAAAAACCAATTTAATCGATTTTGTTGTTATTTTGTTGCAAGTATTATATTTTAAGTATATCTGTGGCTGTGTGTTCAGAGCAATAAAAAAAAAAATATTTATGGATGAAAATATATTACTTGAACTGAGTAGATTACCTTGTCGTATGTCTGTGTAATGAATCACGTTTTGTGGGTAAATTCGTATATTTGGATGGAATGAAACTGAAAAGGAGAAAAAAAAATAAAATGAACAGCTTGATTGTTAAATTCATATATTCAAATGGAATTTGTAGAGAATTTTCAATTTTCTTTTAACTGTTTCTTTTTTTTTTTAGCAAGTCTATCGAATTTTTGATTGGAAAACTCTTAAAATATTTGTTTAGAATATAAGCGATTAAATTGTAATAAATGTTCTTTTTCGGAGTATTTATCATAGAAGTTAAGATAACAACTCGAAAATTGGACAGGGTAACTAACCATTATAGATCTTTATATATTTTATACTAATACATATTTATAAATGATTGTTACGCAATATTTGATAATTTGACGATAGTAAATTCTCTAGAGTAACTAAAAATCAATCAAATTTTAACTTACAATGTAATCTATATAAACTCTCTGAATGCTGCTCGTTCATCTACTCCTTAATATCGAGAAATGTGAATAGGAAAAAAAATCCAATTAATATTTCTTATTCGGTAAATAACAAAATGATTGATATTAGAAACGAAATTACGGATCTAGGTATCATTTTTGATCAAAAAAGTAAGATTCATTAAATACATCGAATGCCACTATTTCTAATAGCAACAAGCGATGCTGCGGTTTCATTAAACGCAACACAAAGGATTATTAAATTCCAATTGTATTGAAAACATTATATGTTTTTGTATCATTAGCTAGATCGATATTAGAATACTGTAGTATAATTTCGAATCCGCATTAAATGATATATAACATCAATAGATTTGAAGATATTCTAACTCGATTGTCATAAACAAAACAAAATGAACTTTTTCCTTAATACTCTTCTTTTTCAGAGGATGAAGATTTAGTGTGCTATTTTTGTCTGTAAGGTACTGAATAATAATGTGAATTGTCCTGCGATTTTAGATAACCTCCGCATTTCTTTACCGTATTATTTTACAAGAGATTATATACTCTGTTGTCAATTCCATACCATCGCACAAATTGTGGACAAAACGAACCGATAACGCGCATGTGCAACATCTTTAACCAATTTTACAGTGAATTTGATTTTGTTAAGCAAACATTTGGAATCTTGCTGTATAAAAAAATTTCAAATATTAAACAATTTATACTTATGTCAAATTTAAAAGATTACAACTACAGTGAAACCTCTCTTAGCGGACCTCTCTATTAGAGAACCACCTCTGATATCCGGACCACATTGCCCGCGACGATGGTGGTTCTCTTATAGAATTCTCACTGTATTGTAATTTAATAAATAAATAAATGAAATAAACAAAGTTCACCCATGCTCAAAGGCAATAAAATACTTCGCCTAATTTTTATTTAAAATCAATGTAAATCAAATTTAATTAATTTTCATAATGATTTTAATCATATAAACAACATATGATTAGAGATCAAAGCTAAACATGCTTTAGTATGTTGCATAAATGAAATTCGGATCGACAATTGACGTCAATCGAAAAAGGTATAGATGGTTCAATGTTTATTAATAACAAATTCGTATGGCAGTCTCTCGTATATCTTACAATATTAACAATTGTCTTAAGATCTTAAAATTAATTCATTTGAAATATAAAAACCTTCACAGGTACGACGAGACTAAAAAACTAGAACTAAAACAACACAAAATGATGGCAGATTAAATGATAGAGTTAGAGATTACGAATCAGCTAGGATGAGGAACCATCAGAGTAAAAAAAAAATCAGTCTTTTCTTTATTTTATAATAATATTATTAAATGAAAGATATTTGGAATATCAAAGTTAGTAAAATAAACCTTTAGTCAGCTAAGAATATAATAAGTTTCTATAAAATCAAAGAGTACGATTTTCTTGGGTAAACGATTATAAATGATCATAGCATAAAATCCAAATAGATAATAATTGCATTGAAAGATTCTTGGTTTGCTTATGTTATCATATTTGTATCAGCATTTTAAAAATAAAATTGTAGCATAATATATTTATAAAATAAGAAATGTGAAAAGAAACATCGTGCAATTGAGCATATTCAGTAAAACCACAGAAGCACAGAGTAGAATAGCTTTTTATATTATGTATTCTTATAACATATATTTTTTATTTTATTATTATTTTTTTTTATTTTATTTTTTTTTTTTTTGAACTATTATTTGATTCTGTGTATGAGTTGAATTTTTTCATTGTATTTGTATTGTAATTCTTCTTTTCTCTAAAATTGACGTGTACATTTAAAAATATTTTTAATTTCGATAATTACACGCAACCAACAACAACAAATAAGAGTCTCATTCGTAACACACACACATAATAATGAAAAATAAAAATTAAAAAAAAAAATGTATAATTTCTATAATTTAAAGGTTTTAATATTTTTATACTCCGTATTTCGTATACAAAAATGTAATTTTTATTTTGATGATTGAAGCATGGTCGGCTGTATATTCGTATATTATTATTTATACAAAGTAGTATTTTTAACCGCACACCACATAAATTAATTTTCTTTTATTTTTATAAATACCGATTTCCACCAGCAAAATAATAATAATTTTTTCTTTTGGGTTTTTATTTATATTTATTATATTGTTGTTGTTGTTGTTGTTGTTGTTGGTATTATTGGTTTTATAATCCAACATGTTATTTTTTAAAGGTTACAGCACATTTAAAATGATAACAAATGTTTACGGATGCGCGTTAATATTAGAAAGGATAATCAAAATATTAATGTTAATTATTGTGATTATTTTATTAGTTATTAATTAATTTTTTGGTGATTTCTTTTTCTTATTATTAATATTTCGAGAAGGTATTACAAATTTTGGAAAATTTTCTTTCATTGTGTTCTTGTCCTAATCCTCCATATCTTTTGCAATATTCAAAATCTATATAATGATTCGAAATACCTGCGTATTCTAATGATATGTGTAAGAGGGTTCCATTTTAGAACGAAGAAGAATATAATTTGAACAATGTAAAAATATTTTATAAACCTATCAACCAAAAAGTATATTTTATTTTAAAGGTAAACTATGATATATTTAAGGTTGAGAAAAGCACATCATGCACCTTCCCCCTTCATGCATATGAACCTCAATATTACCTATATTTGAACGTGCTCAAATAAAACAAGAAAGACTATTAAAATTAGATTCGTATCCAATTTATTTATATGCACTACATGTAAGTTGTACGGGTCCGGTCTCCGCTCGGCGACTAGTTTCGGTCACTCTAAAACATAGTATAAGTATTACCCTTATCCACCCATTAATTTCTAAGAAAAACCTTTTAAAATCAAGTTCAGTTTCAGTCACTCTACAACATAATATCATTATTATTCTTGTCTACCCATTAATTCCTGAGAAAACTAAATAAAACAAAAAAATTGACCTTTGACCACGACCTTTGACCTTTTGTGGTCAAGATCAGTTTCAGACACTCTAAAACATAGTATAAGTTTTATCGCGATTGATACATTACTTTCTGAGAAAAAGGACATTTGACCTTTAACCTTTGTCCATAACCTTTGACCTTTGATTTTTTTTTAGTTGTGATCACATTCAGTTGCTCTACAACATAGTATAAGTTTTATCTCCATCCGTTCACTAGTTCCCGAGCTCAAGGGGGGTGAACGGACAAAAAAAAATCAAATCTAGTATACACTTTCATGCTTCACATGTAGTGCATAAAAAGGTTGTATGTACGAGAGAAATGTATTAAATCACACAATATATTTTATGATAGGTCGACTATAATAATCCATTTCAGAGAAGCATCCCGAACCAAACTCCAAGAACCCCTGCTTTTTTGACTTCAGAACCGAACCCTTAAAATATTTTTCAAGAACCGAACCCTCAGAACCCAACCCCCATAAAATTTGAAGGGTACGTATCCCTGATCCATATACATTATTTAATTTAACCAAAAACGACTAAATTCACCGATATTCATCCAATTTTTTGTTTCATTTCTAAAATAGTTTAAAATTTTGAAAAAAAATAAGGCATTTGTTTCGTGGCTTTTTTTCTACCCCTTCTTTGTACGATTTTTTTCTTAGAACTTAGTAGAAGAATATTGATCATCGATATATACATAATTGGTTTTAGTCTTTGCTCGTGAAACCCAATTTAGAGGTAAAAAATTGTAAAGTTGATTTTTCTCTGGATTGAAGTGCACAAAAGCATATATATCGTCGTTGATCTGGCATTAGGTGCTATCTACAATTGTCACGAATAGGATTTGATGCTATCTGCAAATGTCACGAAATGCATAAGGGTGTATAATGCTATTCGTAACATATGCAGATAGCTGCTTATGCATTTCGTAACATTTGTAGATATCACCAAATGCTATTGGTGACATTTACAGCACCAAATGCCAGATCAACGACGATATTTTGAAAAAAATTAAACTCTGCGTCGTTTGGTATCAAAAATGAAGCACTGTACCAATGGTAGTTTGTTTGTTTGTTTTTTTTCTTATTGAATTAGCTATTATTATCTGTTTATATGACCCTGTCTTTGTCCCTACTTATATAATATTGAAATGTATCAGAATTATTGTTTATTAATATTGTGAACAGAAATTATTTACAATAATTTATAAAATTTGATAGAATATTATTAACTGTCTGTATACCTCTGTGCATCTATATCTGTGTGTCTCTGTATTACGAGAATAAAAAAAAAATGACTAACGAAAAAAAGACGGAATTTTATTTAATTTTTTTTTTTTGCTGCTGTTAATTATGAATTAATAATAATTTTAAATATTTATACCTTATAAGCTGAATGAAAGAGCCAAGCCGTACAACGACATTAAAATATATACACAGTTCTATATCATCAATAAAACTCTATTACCACGCTATGCTCAGCAGCACTAATAATTTTGATTGTCGCCGAAAATAAAAATATTAAAGAAAAAAAAATATAAATAAAAAATAAAAAAAAAAAAACATTATATTTATATATATAAATAATTGTGTTGTTTGTAATTAGTTTTTTATAAGTTCTGTACGTATTAAATACAATGATGATGACGACGACGACGAAAATTAATGTAATTAAAGATTTGTGCTGCTATTAAGTACTGTGTTATGCTTATATGCGCATGTATTAATACTTAATAAATAAGCAGAGAAGGTAACCACTTAAATACGATTTTTACGAATGTACGTTTAATTATTGTGTTTGAAATTAAATGAGTTTGTGCGTGTATCTTATATATATAAATCTATTTGTGTGTGTGTGTGTTGCGGGAACAACGACCACAATACAATAAGAAAAACCGAAATAATTATTATTAATTGATGTACCTACCTGTTTTTATGCACGCGGGTTCAATTATATAATAATATATCGCAGTGTATAATACATACACGCACACACACAACCAAAATATCTTCAGTTTGGGTTAATAAATAAATATATATATACACAAAAATATGATGAGACTTCTACCAACAAAAAGCAAAATTATTTTTTGTTATTTGGTATTACTTATTATTATTATTATTATTTTTTTTTTTAATTAAGCATATAAAAGTTATCAAGAATTATAATTTTTTTTTTATTTTTCTTGGAAGAAGAATAAGCAAAAAGGAAATTATTCAACAAATGAATTATGTTTTTATTGGATTTTAAAAATTATGAAATTAGAAAGAATTAAAAAAAAAAAATTTAGTCAAAATTAATTATCAAATGTTATTAAATAAATTTTATTTTGATAAAATTATACATTAAGAAAAATATAACGAATTTGTGAGTTTAACAAATTATTAATCTAAATTCTCCAATAATAATTATATAGTTTAACATTATGAACATTGTTAGATATATTTATTTCATAGACATTTCGTTTTTCTGAGTGCGATTTTTTAATAACACTACGGATTCGTTATTTAATAGACCAACCCAATTATTGAATACCTATTTCATTGGATTCATTTACGAGCTACCATCACCTACCACACATACATCGATGTACTTTGTTCGTTTTACATCTTATTTCGATAAATTATAAATATATTATTTTAACTTTGATAAAGATTTAATAAAGAAGTTTATTATTATAGATAGTCAATGAGCAAATGACTTTATGGCAATAATAATAATAATGTACTAATATACGACATTATATTATTTTGGAATCATATTTATAAGATATTGCGAATCAAACAATAATATTTATGTGGTAAAAAGCAGGACTTTGCAGACCCACCCAATTGAATTGAACTCGTAGTTTTGAAAATCAAACAAAATAAATTCTTTCCAAGTGAAGAGCTTTTATATTCCTTTCAATATGAAATTGGAAATCTGTTTCTTTGCTGTGTCGATAAAATAAATATCAAAAAATTACATACCATATTTTCAGATATTACCCATCTATAAGCTTATGCACCTATGATCAGACACAAACAAAAATAATATTAATGGAACATGTTATTTATTTTATTGGTGCAAAAAGTAAGTGTCAAAAATTGGCACAGAAATTATGACAAATTGTTTTTTTTTTCAACTAAATGAATAAATAGAATTTAGAGAGCTTTTAATTTCTAGTAGATTTACGTTTTTTTTTACATTTTTTTATATGGTTTTAAAGATAAACTATTTAATTCTAATATGCGCTGCTATCGGTGCATCTCAGTTGATCAATTCCCAGTTCAATATTTCCCACTTGATCACAAAAAAATTCCCAGTTTATCAAAGTTCCAATTTATCAATATAATATCCCACTTGAACACTTCCCAGTTGATCAAAGCACCAGTTGGTCAAGTCTCACTTAATCAATTCTCAGTTGAACACTCCCAACTGATCAAAGTCTCAGTTGATCAATTCCCAGTTAAACATTTCTCAGTTGATCAAGTCCCAGTTGATCAATGTCCGATTGGATCAATTCCCAGTTGATCATTTCTGAGTTGATCAATTCCCAGTTTTTTGCTACCTCAGAGTAACATTATGGCTTTTCTAAAAAAAATCACAGAACCATTTGATATTTAAACGATCTTTGCCACCTCAGAGTAACATTATGCCTTTTTCAACTTCATTACGTTATAATACAAAAGAAATATAGGAGAAAGAAGGAGAAAAATGTGCGCAGTGTTTGTCACGGCTCTTCAGATGAACTATAGACGATTTCGCGCGAACATGAATATACGTGAATAAATGAATATATTCACAAAACGAAAGCGCTGATTGGTTCATTTTGTGAATATGTTCTTGTATTCACGTATATTCATGTCCACGCGAAATCGTCTTATATATGTTTGTACAAAGCACATCTTTCTTTGGAACAAAAAAAAATATTGATCAACTGGGAATTGATCAATTTAGAAATGTTCAACTGGGAATTGTTCAACTGGGAAAATGATCAACTGAGAAATGTTCAACTGGGAATTGATCAACTGAGAATTGATCAACTGGGAAAATGTTCAACTGGGAATTGATCAACGGGAAAATTATCAACTGGGAAAATGATCAACTGATAAATGTTCAACTGAGAATTGATCAATCGGGAATTGATCAACTTGGAATTGATCAACTGGGACATTGATCAATTGGGACTTTGATCAATTGGGACTTTGATCAATTGGGATAAAATCATGTTCAACTGGGAATTGATCAACTGAATAGTATACTCGCTGCTATCTGTAAGGTAATAAATAAAAATAAAAAAGAAACCCGTCTAAATCATTAAATTTCAAGTGACTTACATCTAATTCAATTTTCTTATTTAACGATAAAAAGTTAAATTAGAGATCTACCCTTTTATACCGATTTATGTATGCAAAGTTATTTTTATATTTCAACTTTATAGATATCGCGCATCATTATTTCTGAATCATTAACTCAATAATTTAAAAAAAAAAAAATTGTAAAAAACTTAGCGATAAACATACAAATACAACCCAATGGAGAACTTTTTTATTTGTTTGATATTTTGTTTTTCCTTCTATTTTTTAATTAACGTTTGTCTTACAAAAATATGTGAACACAATAGTCAAATAAGTGAAAATCAGTATGAGAAGTAAGTACTTACTTGAAATTATTGAAGTGAATTCTTGTAGAAAATCATGTTTCTTAGTATTTTAAGAAAATATTACAATTTTTTTTTTACAAAAACGGTGCATAAATTACCATGCTATAAAAATAAAATATCGATTGAAATGATTTAAAATAAAGTATCCTAAATAATTTTATTGTGCAGTTTCAATATAGTTTTTTAATTCTGCAAAAACTTATGCATTTGATGAAATAAGACAGATGGAAATGAAAAATTTTTACAATTATAAAATAAGCTATAAAAGAATATTCGCATTTTGTTGAATATACAAAAGTTCGGATAGATTTATAAAAATATTGTTATTAAATTGATTATAAATTATATTTAAATATAAATATCTATTATAAATATTAATTAATCTGACATGGTGTTCTGAATCAACATATTAAAAAAAGAGAGAAAAATATCTAATCTAAACTGTAACATTATAGTTATATGATATAGCTATGTGTTTTCACGACGACCATACTTTAAATAACTTTCAAACGAAACATAATACAAATTTTGTGTCCACTACTGTAGAGTACTCGAAAAGCTAAAAGTAATTGGAATTTTTATAATCATTTTACAGAAAAAAAATATCATATTCGTTTTTGCTCTTTCAAAACGAAAACTCGCACAGTTTGATCAATACAAGTTACCCATTTCCATCATACTTAAATTTGTTATTGCGCATAATTTCAAAATAGGCGAATAGATAATATTGAATTAATTGAATGGATTTTTATATGCCTTAATAAATTTAATTAGGCTTTTGGAAATGAGAGAAATTCAAATAACGCTTTTGTTTCTAAAACATTTTTAACATTTTCTTCATTTTTCTTTTTATATTTTCAATGAAATATAACGAAACACAAATGTGCAAAAAAAAAACCCTTTTTCTGTGTGGTTTTTCATTTTCTTTGTTATTTTCTTTATTTTTTTTTATTTTTATTTTCGCTAAGTGGTCATCATTGAATGGTGTTTCTCCTTGTTATATGAAGGAAGATGAGTTGACTTGATTGCTCTTCTCCCTAATAAATTAATACTAAAAAAAAAAAAAAACGATTCGTTTTTTTATTTTATTTTGTTTTCATTGTTCGCTATAGAGAGAGAAAAAGATTTGTATTTGATTATTTAAAAGCTTAAATCGAAAGCGCAATGTAGGAGTACAATAAATAATATTAAATGAAAAAAAATGGGTTATATTTTGATGTTTTCATTTATTTATTTCTTTTTTTTTTTCAAGCATATTCACTTATTGAAAATTCTTTAAACCATCACAGCTAACCATTGAATAAGCCTATCTTTATCTTTATATATTCTCTATTTATCTATCGTTTCGTTGTATATTTCTATTTCATCCAATCAACCATTCCTCCCTTCTATTGAATAACTATTGCAAATATTTTATCAAATTATATGATACGTAAGTTGTATATACATATTTTATATACATACTTTATGGATACAATGGGTATAGGGTTATAGTAAAACTCATTCATCCACCAACTTTACCACCCTAAAATCTATACCAATATAGTTATAACCAATCCACCTACCCTCCGCTATTATACATATTATAACAAACTTAAGTCGCATTTTCTATTCAACCAGAGAACCGATATATTATTATGTATATTGAAAAACAAGGAATTTTCCGATTTGATTTTTAACAACAAATAAATAGATATTTTGTGAACTTCCATCCTTTTTAATTTTTTTTTCTTTTTTTTTTATTTTCTTCATTTATTTCACGTAAATTGGATATGCAGGGTGAATTTCGGTTTTAATATTTTCGTTTCGAACTCAGTCAATTTTTTTGTCTCATAAATTAAAATATGTTTGAGTTTATCTATTCAAATTGAAGACAATATGTATTTTAATAAATTCGTGAAGAATAAATATGATTCGTTTTGTTACTTGTAGTATTATTTGTGTGAACGCTGTGTCCAACACTAACGACTACTAAACGACAGTTAATCCTGTAGGTATAGATGCAGATCTGAAACGATAAACTACTACTCCAAAAGTCATTCATATACACATCTTATAGATAGGGAGCAACGCTTTGGATGATAGAGTGTAAAAAGTATCGGTTTGTTAAAAAATTATAGCTATATAAGTTATCTGTAATAAACCTATTTGAGTTGATCAGTTCGTTAAAAAACTCTTAATCTCATATTCTAATTGTGTAATGTTATTATTGTTTTAAAAGAATAGTAAATATAAAATTTAGTTTTATTTTGTACAAAAACGAGAATGACCAGAATGAAAGAAATTTGTACATCTCAAATATAGTTCGCTATTGACAAATTTTATATATTGTGTTACGTTTCATATTTTGTTGAAGATTTTTAATTGTCAATTTCCTTTCTAAACCAGCTCTGAATTCTTTTGTAGTGAAAAGTTCTCATATGAAAAATTGCGAAAAACCTTTTACCTAATAAAAACCGAATGTGTACCAATTGAAAATTAAATTTATTCAATTTTAACCAATTCCCAATAAACAGAAAATCACTCAAACACTCTAAATAAAGGTGATTTCACGGTAAAATATTGGTGATATCATGGTAT
>JAABKK020017608.1:0-19790 GCA_011634745.2 Catotricha subobsoleta
GTAAGTAAGGAATTTGCCTTAATCAATATTTTACTAATACATATATGCGTTATGCGGAAGAAGGAATTAAGCCATTACTTCATTATTGACATTGTATATCAGCTATTTAATCATTTGACAATGGTAGTAGTCTACAATATACACTACTAAGAATAATATTTTCTTGATCGTGCCATTATTAAAATTCTGAACAGCTTAAAGAGCTTAATTTCACGATCTCTATTTCGATATTTAGAGACTATTTAGAATAAGAGAAAAGATATTGATCAACATATTGACATATTTTCAACTTTATTTTGGTATTATGCAGCAAAACAAACGGAACGATTTGGGTAGACTTAACATATTTTATATGAGGAGAAACTATCAAACTTAATTGCATAATTCAACGAAATATTAAGGGGGCTTTAAGAGTTTGATAGTATTTTCGTTTTATATATATATACCCTAATAACCATCTATATCAATACATTATCGGATTGATATCGAAAAAGACGTTCGATATCAATTTTAGTTATGAAATATATATATATATTCTTTACCCCTGGCTTCTCAATTACTCATCGAATAGGCATCGAATTCGATACAAATTTAGATATCGAGTGGATATCAAATCTCGATATAGAACCGATATCAATTTTCTAAAAAAAAAAAAATTTAATTATTTTATCGCTGCTTAGCGGTCACCCCCATCCAAGTAGTCAGCCTATGTTGTGCAACTTAGCTTTAGTAATCGATTGTTTGTTTCGCTATTCACCGTGCTATCTCTGTCTGTCTCTTAGAGAGTATATGTTTACATTCCTATTTATATGCTTATTATTATTCATTTATTTTTTGTTTAAAATTTTCATTTCTTTCTTCTAATAATTATTAAATTTTATGATTGAAAGGAATTAATTAATTTTTATTTTAATCTTAAACAAGCGTTTTTTATTTGCTTATGTTTTATTTCATTGTTGCTTCTTAATTTGTTTTATTTTTTTTAGTAAATCATTTCTTCTTTGAAATGTTATATTTTGACAAACAATTAATTATTCTTTTAATTTTAATCTCGAATTATCGACTCAAAGCGATCTCTATTCGATGTCGAAGCTGATATCATATTTTTGTTATATCAATTTCGACATCATTTTCTGATATCGAAAATCATATTGAAAACGATATCAGTTATACATAAACTTCGATATGTTATCCTGATATCGCACATCTTATCGAAATTGAAAAATTTTATGTCCGTGTCCGAAACCAAAAAATGTGTTCATGTCCGCGGACCTCCGTCTGTGCAGACCTCTACTATATATGTTAAATTACTTATAATTTAGTTTAAAATTGTAGCATTCTAAACTAAATTCGAACAGATTGTTATCCACGTATATATATATAATATGTATAGGACATTAGTGAAAATGATCTGGGGAAAGGAAAACACATAGGAAGTAACAGCAAACAAAACAATATATATATAATGTTGTCAATATAAAAATAAAATACCACTACGGACATTTTTATTTTCGAATAAATTTTAATCTTTGACGCTATCAATACACTATGTGGCGAGTTATTGGCGTATTATGGACTTTTTATTGGCAGTTCTCAGTTCCGTTGCGATTTATTTGCCCCATTTTTAAAAAAAAAAAAGTTGTATGAAGATGTCTTATACGTGTTGTGCTGTTGTGCTGTTATCATTATCACATCTCTGTAAGTACACCAACCACATCGACTCGAATATAAAATAAATATTATCATAACAATATTTCTGATGAATCATTTAGTGCAAATATTTATTCAACTAAAATAAAGTAATGTTTGCATAAAAAAAAAGGCGTCGCATTTTTAAACGTACATAAAAATATTCAGATTCAAAATGTCGATGTGAGGCGACAATAAAATGAAAATAAGTAAATGATTCTTTATACAATATAAATAAATATAGTCAATGTTAATATTAATTTATTAAGAATCATTTGTTGATTTAATTTAACGTTTAATTTTGTTATCGTTTGAATCATTTTATCAAAATAAGCTAACGTTGAATCATAAAAAAATCATAAGCTTAGTCGCGGTTTAGGATATTGAAAAAATAGTGTTGCTAAAATGGTTGTGATGAAATAAAAAAGCATCTCGTTGGCTAAAATCTGTCACGTGACCTCACACCGAACTAAAACATTTGCATTTGTTATATATAACGACATTCACAACCGATTTTTCAATGTACTAAACCGACACTTAAATATAAAAGAAGTTTTTGAAGCCAATAAGTAATAAGAGTATATAATTATGACCTACAGAACAATATCTAGACCTAGAGATTGAATCACGCTACCTTTAACTTCATACAGGGTGCGTACTTCATACAGAACACAAAAATTAAAAAGCGGAAAACAGGAAAATTGACCCTAATTTTATCCAAGGAACGGCGCTCTGCCATTTATAAAATCTTCACAGTTCCAAAAATAGTGATTGTATTTTTCAGTAATCGATATGAATTTATTGAGAAAATACTCAACGATTCTTCCCTATTCCAAATATATACAACTTTTTTTATATTAACTTTTATTTATTTGTACAAATTTTTCTCTGCGTAATAATAGCAACAAGTTTTTTTGTTTATAATCTTTCGACTTGTCAACCTTTTGATATAGTTAATAAAAATTGATTTTAAAATGCGTTTCACGTCGTCCTCCTACAAATCTTTTTTATTTATTTTTTTATTATAATTTTACTTTTAAATTCTTAATTCTTTGAACAGCACTCAGTACGTGTAGGTACTTGTACGTCGTACGTGTGTACACATACTTACTTGCCATTCTACCATAACATACAATACATGTGCAACTCGTGAAAGCAGGTATAAGGTATAACGTATGTATAATACATTTATATGGACGACTGTACAGTACATTTCAATGAACAGATACATTTTTGTGTTTGTTAAAATAAACCGACGAGTATACAAAATATCAACACAGAGCTTCTTTTGAGTCCTGAAAGAAACTCAAACGCATGTGTTGGACTTAAAATGTTTTTTTTTTCTTTTTTTTTTTTAGAAATGATGTGCAACATTTGAAACGAATGCAACGTTAAATTAATTGAAATTCATAACGATATTTGATATTGGATCTCTGTTTGTAATCGCTTTGTGTAAGATTGAATTTTGAGCACTTCTATGTGTATAAATGCCATAATTTATTAAAATGAAAAAAGAATTTCTGAGCAAATAAGTTTATTTATTCCTTTGAATTATCAATTAAGGAAACAATAATTCATGAACAATAAATTTTACCTTGTATAGTTACTTATAGACTTAATAAAATTCAAACTATTTATTTACATTGCAAGCCACTTAGAGCAACTATAAATAAGAATATATATAATAAAACTTATTTTAGCGATTTAATTCTCATTTTAGAATTCATTACGCATGCATTTGTGTCTGTCACACAACATGACACTATTTTTGAATTAAATCACAGATCATAATAAAAGAAAAAAAGGAAAAAGAAAAACAACAACATAACGAATAGTTTTTCAAAATGAATTGCACACGCGTATTATGTTAAATTTTTAATACAACTTCTATCTTTCAGATTCATATTCTTGTTAAAACCAGTTTTCAATTTAATCGTATTGGTGCAATGCAATCGAGTATTATATATATATATATATATTTTTTTTTTTTTTTAAATATTGAGTGCGTTGTTCTTGCTGGCAACAAAAAGGTATCTTTTGACTGATTAATTTGTCCTCGAAATAAGATAAATATTTTCCTTAATTCAATTTAGAATTCTTACTTTAAGCGGCATTGCATTGATGTCTATGTGAAGTAAAATATTAATGTTACTTTAATACTTGGGTAATTGCTTTGATTAAAGCGTCTCAACACAACAGCAATACGAATCTATCAAATTAAATATTGAAGATTAAGGGCCAGTTTATTAATGCACAATTAAATCTTTTAACTGGCAGTTCGGAAGCTAATCGGTATATACGTATATACGTATATGTATAACTTGAGTTAAACTCTGGCTTAACTTAATCTGTATATTGAGAAAGTCGGCAGTCAGTTTGAAATAAATTTAGTAAAGAAAAATCTTTTTCATATTTTTCTTTTCAAACATTTATAGCATCTTCTTTTATTCGCTCTAGATCAGCTCTCAACCAGATTTATAATTTTTGCATGTTCTTTTATTCGAGATTTAAAAATCGGGGCGAGATTTTGTTTTTATCGCATCTTCTTTTTAAGAAAATCTATTGCTCTAGAAATCTAATACTTACTCAAAAAGCGCTCTCAGAGCACTTTTTTCGATCTGACTATTTTGACAGATTTCTAGATATGCTCTGAATTCGTATGTCAAAATACGGTTTTGAGGGTTATATTTTATCGAGTGAAGATGCATGTTCTTTTTATGCTCTGAAAAAAGTTGATCTGAATTTTTTCAGAGTTGTTATTTTTCAGAGCTGCTCTCGTTAAGTTTTGCTCTTAAATCGATTTAGAGCAAATCTGAATAAAATCCAGAGCGAATAAAAGAATATGCTATTAGATAATCATTGTAGCTCACGACCTTACGAAGAAAATTGCATCAAGTTCAAGCATATAGAGTTAAAATATGAAATATATTATCAACGGAGAAGTTCCAGTTAACCTCTATATGTGCACTTAGTGAACTCACACGTAATCACTATAGTCATGCTACCTATATGTTGAATATACAATATATATTATGTTATTTATTTTAAATACGAAAATTATTAAAAAAATGTGTACTAAAATAACAAAAAATTGGTGGCCATGCCATGAAGCGGTTTCTTTAATAATTTAAAAAGCATTAAAAATTGCCTCAAACAATCACCCAGAAAAAAAAAACCGAATCAGGAAAAAAGACTATAGAATAGTTAAATTTAATAGCACCCCCGTATAACTACAATGCAAGAAAATGCGTTGGTTATTAAATATATATAACCATTAAATAATACGCAGCGCTTAAACGATTCGTTACGTTATAATCTTAAAATAAAAGGACCCGCGCTTGCTGTAAAGCGTTATTAATTAACGTTTAAATTTTTTTTTAATTTACTTTAAAATATTCGATTCACATTTGAAATGGGTTGGGTTGAGTGTGACTTATTATTATTCGAATTTAATTATATTTATAACGTAAGAGAGACATTCTAGGGTTTAATATGCATGCATATTCAATCAATATAAAATGAACATGCAATCGAATATGAAAAATTCATGGTCAATAGAAAAAAAAACTTTTGTCACACAAGAAGTTAAACACTCTCAAAACAAAAAAAGTGAGGAAGGAGATGATAATCTGATTTGAATAATTTATTTCTAATTGCGGTTATGCCATTTATTAATTAAATTAAAAAAATAATGGTTTTGTTGTACACGAGAAACAATAAAATAAAAAAAAAAAAAAACTAATTATAATTATGCGATTTAAGCAATTTTTTAATTTGGCCGGTCATTGCTCTTTTTAAGCCGTCGCCGTCTACCTATTTTTAAGACAACAATTTTATATTTATGACTCGTGTGTTTTAAAACAATATACAAATTTTGTATCTCATATGAAATTGACGCCTCTGCTTAAAAACAAATGAACTCAAATCAATTACTATATATAAATTTACCTCGCCCATAATTTATATGCTTAAATTATTATTTCATTTTTGGTTCAAGGTGTTCTTTTTCTATCGTACAAAAG
This sequence comes from Catotricha subobsoleta, assembly GCA_011634745.2. Classification (NCBI taxonomy): domain Eukaryota; kingdom Metazoa; phylum Arthropoda; class Insecta; order Diptera; family Cecidomyiidae; genus Catotricha; species Catotricha subobsoleta. The sequence continues at coordinate 5,712 of JAABKK020017608.1, forward strand.
CTCCAAATTTAATACAATATAAGTATGTAATAACAAAAAAACTGATTGGTTAACATATCTCTACTTACTGAAAACGGAAAGCGTGGTTGCGATTACGATGACATTTTTTTTTTGCATAGTTAATATTTCCTAGCAGATTTAATTATTTGCTATTATTTCTAAAAGTTATAAAAATGAATAATTGGATATGAAATTTGACACTTTATTTTATTTGCAAGTTTGAAAATGATGTCTCATCATAAATGAATGTCATTAGGATGTTTGTCAACTATGGTTTCGTTTATATTATGCCTGAGGAAATTACTAATAAAGCACAATCAAATCGTAATCTGAAATTGATATGGTTAAATATTAGTTTTATTTAAAGATTATATGCTGTGTTGACATTAAAATATATTTATAAAAGCCAACATATATGGTGGTCCCAATGAATATGTTTTATTTATTACTTTCGGGGACAATATTTCTGTGCATTAATCATCTTAATTTTCAACAATTTAGGACACCCTGTATTTGTACACCATACAATCAATTTACAATACAACAAAATACAATTGTTGATTTGCTGACAATGTAACATATGATGGCGTGTTATAAATTGTATAGAAATTTAAAATCCAGGATTATAGTATATTACTTGACGAGAGAATGTTTAATACATTGTGTAAATTTAACCGTCCAAGATGCAACTTAATGTTGTTATACAATGTTGCTTTCAATTATATTTAAGTAGACTAGAACTGTATGTAACAAGAAATGAAATCAAATCAAAAGAAAGAACACACACGCAGAACATATTAAAATCTCATCCCAACATTTATTTATTTAGTTAAATATATTTTATTTTTTTTTAAAAAACCGTCTGTTATGTAATTCAGTATTGTGTAATTTTTACAACAAAATAAGTATTTATTTAAATTTTATACAAATAAAATTGTAAAATTCAAATATACGTTAATTTTTATTTAAATTCCAATTTTCTTGAAAAAATCTTCCTGAATAATAAAATATTACCTGTGGCCATAAATAAATGTTCTCTTACTGACTTGCGCAGGTGTTTTCCATAGAAATATGACTCAATTTAACAGATTATGAAATTCAAAAAAAAAAAAAAAAAAACAAGAAAAGAAAAGAAAAATAGTTTTTAACGGGCGAACTTTTATGACATGCAGTGCCACTGAACGGCGAAAAGTCACAATTCTTTTAACTTTTATATTCGTTAAATTAACTGAACGAGTATTTTATCACAGACACTTATAGCATGGACACCAACAAAAGCATACGATAATGAAAAATATTTGTTACGTGAAAGCTACTATATCGCATCGCAATTATAAAAGTATGATTTCAAATTATTTATTTTGATTAGTAACTACAAAGTTTTATTATTTTTTTCTATATAAATACGATATTATTTTTTTTATAATTCTGCCTCCGTTTTGTAAAATTAGCTTTTTGTTTTGTAAATATTCAAAAATGTTCATCTATTATTTTACAGTGTAAAAAAAAGTTTAACGAAGTATGTATTAAATATAAATTTATTGATCTCGATAAAATTGAACGTGATTGTATTTTGTTGTATACAATAGAAACATCATAGTTATTACAACTTTCGACCAAACGCATAGAAAATATTTGAAGTGCAGTGTTGCGTGAATGACCGTTTTTTCTTCTTTTTTTTTAGAAATATGTTTAACCTACAATCCACCGAGAAGCAGAGATATAGATATTTTAGTGCATAAGAGGAAAAATGTTAAATATAAATTTGTTGATATGTTTTTCACGCAATGTCAAAACTCTTTTTTATATATGGATCCTCCAGTTCATTGTTCTACTCATTCAGATAATATATTGTTGTGAGTAATTTTGTAGATCATTTTTGATTTCTGACAAAATTCTTATACATTTTTACGCTACTTTAATATATTTATTACATCTGCATATAGTCGTTAATTTGTATGGTATTTTTTTCATTTATTATTTCTTGTAGGCTTGTAGCCTATTTGCACCCTATGTATAGAACATATCTTGACTGAATGTTGCCGTACGATCATACGCTAGAGGTAGTAGTAAAGACTGGCAAAATTGCAATATTTCTCTCTGTTTGCTTCATTGATTTTATGAAACAAAAACAGATTAATCCAGAACACACACTAAACTAAAACCCATATAATCTATAAAAACCGAAATATGTCTTTATATCTTACACTGAATTATTGAGCTTTTGTTTCATATCTGAATAATAAATATAGTAGCTCTTATATGGGCTTATCCGCATATATTTTCTTTTTTCTTAAAATGCAATGCAATAAGAAGTAAAATGAAAGCATAAAATACTTGAAATATTAAGTACCTATTATGCCTCAACTTTAATAATAATAAAAAAAGTAATACAATGATGTTGTTGGTGAATTTGTTGATATAATTATTCATCGTGAGATCTGGAACATTTGTGTGTTTTTTTTTTTCACTTCTTTTGCTTTTTTTTATTAACAAGATATGATTTATTATAATTTTATTATAATGCATATTTTCTGCGTCGAATATAAATGCCAGTCTCATACATAATATGCAATACATAAATTTAAGATAATTTAATATCTAATTAAAGAAATTTATTATTTTGAAATTGAATTTATTTTTTCACATTATACTAACAATTAATAAGAACGCGATATAAATAAGAAAAATATTTACGTGTCATCTTTTGTAAATTTTCTAACTGAAATTTTTACACCCTCGATTTAGTTTATAGGTCGATCTGATTTTTATCAGAACATTTTTTATGTCCATATAGTTGCGCTTTTGTATCTTTCAATAATAATAATAATAATAATAATAAATGTAAAATTATTTATTGTTCCAAGCATTATTAATTTGTTTGTCTTTAAAACATTGTAAAAGTAGGTGCTTAGTAGGTAGGTAAGTCATAAATATCGCAAATTAATATCTTAATCCAGTGAGCTATGACAAAGCAACTTACTGTTATACAATTTTCTTTAAAAACATTTTATGACAGGATTTTGGCAAAATTTTATGATAAAAATATTTTAATTACTTTAAATGTGATTTGATCTAGTCATAATTTATAATTAATTTTTTTTTGCTCCATTTTATAAATGTATATTTTTATTATTAAAATCCGTCAACTCAATCCTGAGAAAAATTACCTACTTTTATTTGGGAACTATTTATTCTACCAGTATAAGAAAAACCTTTTGTTCCGTAGAAAACTATTCAAATGTTCAGTAAATTGACTCAATGTTCGGTAGAAAAAGATACATTTTGTTGAATAATTTTTTTCCCCCGCTAGGGCCTTAAGGGGAGATCTCTTCATTATATTCTTCTATTATAAGCAAATCATTCTCTCTTTGTGAAAATATTCCAATCCGGAGCAAGTCGGGTTATATACATTTGGACAATTTACTGAACATTTAAATACGTGCCCTCTTATTTCATATATCGTATATTTTTTTAACGCTTAATTAATGAGAAAAACGAGCAAACCGAGAATTAATTGCTAGAGGAGTATTAATAAAATGCTAGGGATTATTATTTTTCTTTGCTTATGAAATTATTGGCAGCTTATTTTTTTGTAATTCGTATATTTCTATAGTAGTCGTACATAGCACATGAAACTTAGGTGAATCGGGGTCATTTTAATCGAATGATGATATTAGCAAAGCTCTAGTCTAGGATACCTTCTTCTGGAATTTCAGTCGGCCTAAAGTAAAATTTGTTGTTTTTTTTTTTGCTCTATCTAAAGATTGCGAGTAGATGGAATATTGATGATCATTGATTGACCCACCGTTTGGATGCAGAATTAAATTCCCTGGAAAATAAATATGTTTAGGCATTTATCTGAGATGGTTACCGATTAATTCAATTAATTGGAGGATAAAAAAAAGCTAAGGATTATTGTTTTTCTTTGTTTATGAATTTAGTATACTCTCAAAAATAAAGTTCTGTATATCAATCTAATTGGCAGCTTATTTCTAAAAACGAATTCATTATTTCCAATAATAATTAATATAAATAATATAAGCATAAAAAAAAAATTAAAATTAAATTACAATCTCTACAAAATGATAAAGAGCTCTACAAAATGTTACCATGTACTTATAATTGTACAAATTGTTGATGATGCAATCGCACAATATTATTAATTTAATTAATTATGAAAATTCAATTTGCTACCATTTATTTTTACATAATTTTTGTCTCATAGAGGACTTTTACAAAATGATGAAAGTGAAATGATATTACATGAAAGTACAATAAGTAGTATAAGACCGTATATAAAAAAAGAAGAAATAAAACAAACAAATAATAACAATTATAATGTGCGCGCCACTTAAACCAATTTGATTAACGATGGAACGACTGCACAGAATATTATACAAAAAAAAGAAAAAAAAAATATTTATGAAAAACATTCAGTAAAACAAAACCTAATTATTAATTATAAGATCTAACCATAAAATAATTATAATACCTAACTACACTAATTATTATTATTATTATTGTTATATTGTATTTTATAGAATACGCTGAGAGAATGCGAGGCATATACAAATTATACATATATATAAATATATAGTAAGTGTAATAAGTAAACTCGAAGAATTTGTGGAATATCTTTAGAAATATATATTTATCTCTCAAAAAGCCGTACATTCACAAAAAGAAAAATTCACACATAGAAATTTGTATTTTTATATTTGTTTAGGTTTACAAAAATTACAAACGATTATAAATATTTTTATGCCATACAAATGAATTTTAAATTGATGAATTGCGATAAGCTCACGTGGAATGTTAAATTTATACAATTTTGTGTAAATAAAAATATATATTTGGTTTTATCACACAATTGGCAAAAGAAAGTGTGAACATTTCTATTTTTTTCGATTTATTTTATTTTAATTTTATATAATTTTAATTAGTGCAGCTGCGCGCACAAGCTGTTCTTTATTCTGTTATTACATTTATATATATAAAAATAATTATTTATTTTTATTTTTTATTTTTATTTTTTTGGATACATAAATGCAAATTGAGAAAAACACCTTTGTGCTACTTTATATTTTATTTAAGGTGCTTTGATATATTTTTTTGTTTTGTTTTTGTTTTTGTTTTAATTTTATAGAATATTTTCTATGTCAATTATTTTATTATCTGAATAAAGGAAAATAAAACTAAAAACAGTTGATTTAAGTAAAAATAATCAATCAGTTAACATTTTGTTTTTGTGTCTGTTTTTTTTTTTTTCTGATTTCTATTATTAAACGTAAATTTTGTTCTGTTTTCTCTCTGTTTATTGATTATTCAGAAAAATACTGTTTTTTTTTTTAATAAGATTCCCGTTAAATTAAAAATTATTACCAAAATTCATTAAAAAATTCATTACAAGATTCATTTATGTTTTATGTCTAACTGGACCTACAGGCGTCATTATATAAACAAAAGAATAAATAAATAAATAAATAAATAAATAAATAAATAAATAAATCAAGATATTATTATTTAAAAAAAAAAAATGTTGAAAATTCATTTAATATATTTAAGAATGAATCATAGAATGTGTTCAGTATTGTACATATATTACAACATATACAAATACATGGATGAACTATATATTTGAAGTCCACTTGTATGTGGGATTCGTCTTAAGTATTTCACTTTTATACTTTTAAGATATTTTGCATACAATTTTAGAATTATTTTTCCATTAAAGTTGGTATATGTGTGTTTTAGTAAAAAAAAACGTTTTCATTGTGACATTACACACTTAAATGAGCCTCAAAAATCAAAATAGCGTGCGTATCTATAAAAATAATTTTGAATTTGAGGATTTGTTTTAAAAATATTGTTTTTTTTTTAGCAGAATTTCATAGAAATTTTATGCTCTTGAGGGTACAGTTTTCCCTCATCCGATTGACTACACATTTTGAAGATTTCAAAGGAATGAAATTATGGAGAGAAACCCAAAATTCAAGATAAATATATTTCTCCTCTACACACATAAGGTCTACTTTAACCCTAATGTTTACCTTGAATGTACAATAAGTGAATACAACACCAACTGTGAACGAATTTAAAAATACATTTTCACCACGATGTGGAATAAATGTATATGTAGCATGCATTTTTGAAAATAGTAATGGTTACCGTTACGTAATTTTATGTTTATGCGCTCATATTTAAAACACCATTAAACGACTCTAGGTACCTGCTATCTGGTCCAGTATCTAATGATAAGCAGACTTTGTATAAAATACTTTTAGAAAAAAGAATTTGAAATAAAACATACATTTTGGAAATTTAATTTAAAAATTGAGTAAAAATTTATCAGTTATTAGGGTTTTAATTTTATATATATGAATTATTGAATCAATGAAACTTAGTAATTATTTCAAATAATAAATATTATTTGGTATTTTGAATATCAACTAAGTCTGCTGCTAAACCAGCAGAGCACAGAGCAACTGAAAAGAATGATTTTTTTAAAAGCATTATATCTGTTAAGTTTTTCACTATTAAATTCATGGCCATATCTACCCCCTTATAAAATCATAATTCCCACGATGATTTCAAAATCAATAAAACTCCATATATCGAATATTTCTAACAAGTGAGATTTTTTAGATAAATTTCAAATTCCAATACACTTTAAATCGATATTAAAATATTGAATATGGAAATTATATCGACATTAAATTGAAAATTTTGATTATTAACATATTCCATTATAGCAAAATAATATTTATAAGTTAAATTTGATGCGTATGTTTATGAGAATATATTGCTATTATTGGTGTTTGTAGTATAAGTTCTTTATTTGGTTGAACGATTTCTAACAATAGCATAATGAAGGTCGCAAAAAAAAATAAAAAATACAAAACAAAACAAAAAAAATACCTACTCAAAAAGCAAATACATAATTAATTTATGTCTATTATATTTTTTTTTTTGTCATCCAAAGCAGAATCATCCGAACAAAGTCGGACGTTAATTTGAATTGAATATAAGTAAGCGCTAATTGATGGTACTATTTTATTGCGATTTATTAACTTTTAAACTAATTTTCAACAACGGCTCCACTCACATAATCGTTTCCATTTAATATCAGGCATACATTTTTACATTTACCTAATGATTACCCTAGTGAAAAAGTAACCTATACAATTCTATGAAAAATCTATAATGAATCATAAAATTTTCATAGATTTTCATAGGTTAATATTCTATGTAATTCTATAATCAATGCATAATTAGCTTATGTTTTAATGGAAAAATCATAGGTTAAATTCTATGAGTTAACCTATCTGAAATTTATGACCCACAGCGTTTTTTAGAGTTTTTATAAAGTTTTATAGAATGTTTCATAGAACTTTAGTAGATTTTGATAGAATTTTGTTAATATATTAAAAAAAAAAAAAAAACAATTTTTACTTTTTTTAACTTCATTCCTAAATCTTTTTTATGAAAGTTATTATTTTTATTAAAGGTTATTATTGTAAATTTTTCCACACTTTTTTTTATTTATTTCTTTCCGGTCACCCATCCAGCAAGTAGTCGATCGATGTATTGCAACTTAACATCGTGATATATTTATGGCACCGCTATCCACTGTGCTATTGCGTCTCATACCAAATTGTTTCTTTATTATTATGTTATTACTTTATTAATTTTTTTATTAAAGAAAATTATTTTTTTTGATTACAATTAAATTTATTTAAATAAAATTGTTAAAAAAAATCACGTCAATGATTTTTCATAAAATAAAATTTTATTAAGTTGATAAACCAAAAAATCATCATCTTGGTTCATAATTTTCAAAATATATGATATTTATGGCATTTGGAAATCTATTATATTTTAAAAGAGAAAAAAACATATTTTTAACTTCAACTTAAAATGATTTGATTTATATGATATATTCATAACTTTCATAACTAATTGGAAATCATTGCATAGAATATGGAAATGAATTTCAAAAGAATTCGAAGTCATTGCTTAGTGAAAGAATAATTCTTTACATTATTATAGAATAAGAATTCATTCCCATAGATTATGCCAATGATTTTATAAAGAATTTAAAATCATTGTTTTTGGCAAAAAATAATTCATAACTTTCACATAGAATTAGAAATCGTTGCATAGAATATTCCATAACTTAATTATGACGTTATTAATTATTACATTCTATACAAAACATTTTCAAAAATTACGAATTCTATGAAAACTCTAAGGCATAGATTAATTAAAGAATTACATAAAATTTTCATAGAATAGTTTTTCACTAGGGGTACTAATGGCATTTTATAAAAAAATAAATATATATATTTACGTTAGCATTCTGAGATCACCAAAGAGCCCACGGCATAATTTCGTATAGTTACACTTGAACTCCACTTATCCTATATTTATTTTATGAGAACATATCATATTTTCAAAGTACCGAAACGATAACATAAAATAAATGCAAAATATCGCTTTTATGTTTATATAAGTAACACTAAAACTGGACAGTTATTATAATATATTATATAATATTAAAAATAAAAAAAAATATTAAATAAATATAGATTCCATAAAATTAATCTAAATATTATTTCCATTCGAAACATAAAAATTGAAAATGGAAATCATATACCGTTGTTAAAATAACATATATTTATTTGTTCAAGTGGACGTATTTATTTTAAATGCTGACTTGTGAATTATGGCTATGTGAACAAAGTTGGAATATTTTATTTTGTTTATGCACGAGAATAGTCGCGTATCATAAAATATTATACTAAATCATCAAAAACAAAACAACCAGCAACATAAAAATGATATCAGTTAAATAAGCATTTTGATTGGATAGCATCAAGCACCCGGGAGACTAAAGTAAACTATAAAATTTATTTCTTCAAACAATAGTGATTTAATGGGTTTTGATTACAAAATGGTGTTAAGGTAAAAAAAAGTATCAGCAAATTTCTGTTGGCCAAGTAATATGATATTTTCACAATTTATTGTTTTATTATATAGTTTTCCGTTTATGAATGACAGAGATTTCTTTTAATTCTGTTTTTTATTCAATTCATTTATTTATTCTTTATTCTCTATATTTCAATGAATTAACCAATATTCGTATATTCAAAAATACAATTTTCAATGAATTCATCCAAAAAGAAAAGAATAATTCATCATTGCTCCCAAAGTTTTGATAAAATATTCTGTTTTGCGTTGAGATATTTAGTGAAGTATGTATTAGATTTTGTATAATTTTTTGTGATGTTAAAAATGAAATTATACAATTGAATGATATCGATTTATTTATGTTAAGCAAAACGTAGATTGTGTTAATCACGAGGTCTTCGCTTCCCAAAATAATAATTCGTCTACGTTCCTATTGTTTTATGTCGACCACTTTTGGAGTTTTCATTAATGTATTATCAATACATCATCTGATCTAATAATAAAATTATTGTCAAGCTGACGTCACATATTTCCCAGCCTGTCAAAAAAAATAGTCAGGCTGGCGTCAAAATTTCTCCAGCCTTTTCCCAATGTCCAATGAAGGCTATAGACTGACAATATTGTTAGGTTGGCCAACATTTTCTATAAACCCTTCAATACCCCAATGAATAGCCTGACAAGGATATGGGCTGTAATTTAAAAATTAAATATTGTCAGGCTGACGTCACATAATCCCCAGCCTGACCATATTTTCTCCTAAAAGGGGGCAGCCTGACAAAGCCTGACAAAGCCTGACTGTACTTTTTTGGATACCCACCACCTCCTCTAAACACTCCATTTATCCAATATACAGCCTGACAATATTGTTAGGCTAGCGTCACAGACGCTATTTATTTCTCTTTTTTAATATAAATACAATCAAATATCATGTTCCATTCAAAAAAAAGAAAAAAAAATTATGTCATTAAAATATTTGCAATCGAAACAATGAAAATTATTAATTTTATATTAATATTTTAAATTTTTTATTGAATTTTACAAAAAATACGGAAAAAAATCATACAACAATAAATAGTGCTAGTCATTTTTAGTTATTAAAATTAATATTTTAAAAATTCAACAAAACATAAACTTAATTTTCGTGTAAAGTGGACAAAAAAAATAAATAATCTAACGTGATATCAAAAAATTAATCATTTTTTTTTTTTGTTTCTTGTAATTTTAATTGCTCTTCCAGCTTCCTCTATATTTCACGAACGAATGTAAAATCTTCATTCTCTTTGTTTTATTGTTGGGAAAAAAATAAAATAAAAGTTTTTCTCTGCATTTTACATTTCCTTTATTACTTATTACCCCATGATTACTTTTATTTTATGAAAATATATTTTTTAAGAAATAATATTAATATGGTTAACGTTCAATTGTAATTAGAAATTATGAATATCGGAAAGAGGATAAAAGTTTACTTCATCTACTTACTTTGTTTAGTTATGTTCATTATTTCATTGTTTAATGAGAAAGAAAAATAGATTATAATTTAATAGATTGATCAATTTCAAGCTATAATTTTATCGCATGGAGTATGAGTCTAATTGATTGCATTAATTTTTCAAGAATAATGAATATAAATTCAATGGAAATTAAATATTATTCAACAATTCTCATAAAAATGATATTTTATTGAGTGCAGAATACGGAAAATTTTGGTTAGAAAATTGTTGATTTTGGAATTATTCGTAATTTGTTAAAAGAGAGTTTGGAAATCATTGTCTGCACGAATTCAGACGAGCACTATCGCATGCGTCTGTGATTAATGAATAGAAAATTAAAAATTTCACAGTAATTTTCATTCAAGCAAATAGCTTTCTAGTTGACATAAAATCAATGATGCATCCCAGACACATAAACCAATACGTTCACATCCATGTCCAGATGTCTACTAATTGCAATTATTTTGTCAATTTTTCTTCTTCTTTTTTTTTTTCAATACAAAAATCTATTTAAATTTCATCATATAAGTAGTTTCTACTATTTATATAAAAATTGTATCAATAAATAAAACTTTTCTGGCCCAATAAATTCGAGAATTGATTAAATAGCATAAAAAAAATAATGTATAACCATTTAGGCATATGAACAATGCGTTCAATTAACTATAGTTTCTCTCTCTAAAAAAAAGAAGAAAAAAAACATACATTTTTGTTGTTTTTTTGCTATGGTCTGTTTTAAAAGCGAAAACAAAGCCAACAGCAAATATAAAAAAAATAATAATAATATCAAATCGTTTGTATTATTATTAATTTCAGATTTGTTATTTATTTTTCACGTCAAACCGTAACTATTGACCTAAAAATATGTTATAATTACCTATTTTTAGGTTGTCGAATGATTTATGTTTGTGTGTCTTGATTATTACTTATATTTTATTTTTTTTGTTAATAAAATAATCTTTGGCGAGGTGATAAAAGAATATTGATATAATTATAGTTCACCTAATGTTGAGGTGGATGAACTTTTCTATTATTTAAAAAATCTACAGTTATTTGATTGGTAGTAAAATTATCTGTCAGAAGACATTTTAAATTTTCAAAAATACAACCCCGTTCCTCATTACTTCATGTTGATTTATACGATTTGCGTGATTAGATTTGCATTGAACTAAAATCGTTAAAAACTCATAAAAACAAGAACACGAATTCTAAATGTCTAAATGATTTACCGTACACACGAAAATAGAAAAAGAAAAAGAAATTGTTGCAGTAGGAAATAAGAGCATTTTGCATAGAACAAATTACCTGTAAAAATATTTGCATACAATTTTGATTGTTGAACACACTCACAACTATTTATAATGTGAATGTGCATGGTTTGTTTGAATGAAAACAGTAAAGCCTCACTAATCCGGGAAACTAGAGACACGTAATTTTTTATATTATAAAAAATATTGTGTTTAATAAAATTTACGATATTCCCATTTAACCCGTCCGACAACCCCAGAAAAAGTTTTAGTGTACAATTTTGCCAAAGAGATAATTAACACTGGAGGCGAATTAAATTGGGAGCCTTAGCGGAAAAACTGGGGTACCGCATTGGTCTCCGAAAATAAATGGGGTCTGTCATGGGTAAATTTTGTATGGGACCCTTCATTCATAAGTTATTACACATTGTTTCGCATTTGAGTGTTATATCTTTGGGTGTTATCGCCCTCCACCTTATATTGTTATGTACGTACGATATATGTATACTCTTTATGGTATGATGGTTCAATCTTATAATAATTTGTATGGTATACATTTCGTACCATTGCACCATACACAGTATGCAAGTTCTTATGTTTTATGAATAAGTTTGTTTCAATAAAAAATATATCCTATTCGAAAATTTTTTCACGAAAAAATTATTCTCTGTGTCAAAATATAATTCTGTAATACGGAATTAAAGTAGTCCGACTTAAACAGAATTTACTGTCCAATTTTCTTCAAAATAAAGTAAAATAAAAATATATAGTAATAAACTCTCGTAAATTACTCATCGAATTATTGCTTCGCTTGAATAGTTTTGCTCGCTTTTATTATAAATCAATGTTTTCCTATAGTTGGATAAATAAATATGTATCTACTTCTACATTCATCAAACTCCAACTCAAAACTCAACTGAAACAAATAAACAAAATGTATAATACTGTTAAATATAATATAACATGTGTCTATACTGTATACATACTTAATACCATTGGCTGGTGCATCGTCATCAGCTGTGAGAACTAACGTAGTTTCAGTCTATTTCGAACGTTCGTCGTGTGTGCGTACCTGTACAAGTTTGTCTGTTTGTTGTGTCGATTTTGTTGAACAAAGTATGATTTCAAATCAGAGACAAATGTGTTAATATTTATAAAATGTGTAAATTAAAATTTATCAGCCTACCAAATTTGATATAAATAATAGCAATGTTTTAGATCAAAAAAAAAATCGTATTCGTTGTTAAAAACATTCCGTTATAAAGTTTTAGTTTAGAAAATTAAATTATTTAACTTAAAAATTTATAAAAAAAAAAAAAAAAAAAAAATTGATAAACCGAAACGTTTACCTACAAATGTGAAATAATATCATAATTTTCGGTTTTAGTAAAAAAAAATTGAATATAAAATAGTTACACATCCAATGTTACTGCTAACCACGCACATAATGAAATAATTATTTATGCGTTTTTGTACGCATTATTGCTTTTCCTTTTGTATTTTAAAAATTATTTAAAAAAAAACATTCGCATATAAGTATGAAAAATAAATGATATACAGAATAACTGTATGAAATGTACAATTTTAGACAAACACATTCAAATATAACTTTTGTTTGTTCATCTCGAAACCACATTATTTTTTTTTTTTTTTTTTTGTAATAATTGTCGTAAGAATAACACTTCTCACACATTCATTTTAACTGCAATTGCCTAATAATTATTGTAATTAATAATTCACAGCCGCGCGCCGATTATCTTGTACTTATTATGTAGACCAATGCCATGCCGCGCGAAATGCACGTACATTTTTTCGAAACTAGATTCTTTTTATTTATTTATTTTTTTATTTATTATTATTATTATTTTTTGTTTTGTTTTGTTTATATGTTCGAAAATCGTGTCATTATTTTGTAGGTAAATATAGCATAAAGAAATCTAATGATTAATTTGTAAGAAAAAAGCTTATTCTTCGTGACATTTTATGGGTTTAATTGATAAAAAAAAAAGTGTTCCAAATATTTTACTCTTTTTCTCGTATGACAATATTTTCTTCTAGGTTTTATTTCTATTTTGATTTATATAGTAATTTTGTCATGTTCATAAGCTCGACGAATTATATTTTTTATATGATAAACAAAATATGTGCTATAATATTGATGAAGTGCAGGTCATAACATAAATTAAATACATAGTTAAACATCGCAGTTCAAACCAAAAATAATGAAAGATTTGAATTATCTTTTTGTAATGCTATAGATACACTAGAAAGATAATGATGATCTTAATGAAATTTTGACCAATCAGAGCGCGTTTATCATCATTAAGTCCGAGTTAATTAGTAATTATCTCTCTAGTGTATCTAAGGTA